>JBBPDC010158327.1:0-19232 GCA_037974485.1 Hemigrammopetersius urotaenia | reverse complement strand
ACTCTCTCGTGTCCTATCACGTCCGAGTCCTTCCCTCACGCTACAAGCGGGCCCAGACCAGTCTTACCCCGTGACACTTATGGTCTGTGCACTGCTGTCTCAGTGGCTTCTATAAAAAAAAAGAGCTCAAAACTTTTATCTTTTTACTCCGGCTTTTGCTCAGAGCTGAATAATCTCTGTTTTGTGTTTGTGTTTTGTTTTTACGGCATGCTTTATGAATTTGATTGCTGTTTATGTTATGTTTTATAATGTTTTATAATGTTTTATATTTCTGTAGCCCATTTTGTCGAGAGATGAATAATTTTATCGTTTCTGTTCACTGCCTGTATGCTTGCTTCTGTTTATAATTCAGGCTTGGATTATTCCTACAAACAAGCTCTGTGTGTGCCTGGGTTACAGTAATAGTTCTGGGGCTTTTATTAATTTGCTGACTTTGTGGAGGCAGATGGATGATGTTTGTGTTGTGGCTCCTAAAGGCTCCTGTGGTTACCAGCCATATTGTGTCTCAAAGCTCATCAAGCAGATGGATGGAGATTAGACGAAAGTTGCTAAAATGTTGACTCTTGGAATCACATAACGACTGTTTCACTGTCCTGCATGACCCATGGGAGGCCTTTAGATGAGCTATATGCCTCAGTCTTGCTTAGTTAGCATTAGGCAGTCCTCAGAGAAATGCACGTCAAATATACACACAATTTTACAATGAAAAAATGTCCAATTACTAAACAATGGCCTATTACTAAGCAAAAGTAATATACTGTTAAAACAATGGTTCAGCAAAAATGAAATCTACGCAATTTTCCTGTTCCCCCCTCTAGTCAGTCAAGACATGTTTTTATGTACAGAGGGTCCCCAAAGTCTGCTCTGACAGCCAATAGACTAGCCTAAAGTATATGCTAACCAGGTGGCTATGAGCAACAAAGCTGTGTAACTCCAGTGATAAACAAACTTCAGACTAAGGCTCACTTACGTTTTTCATGAGTACTGAGAAAAAAACTCCTCCTAATAACAAGTGATTATAAACCTCAGAACACTTATTTCTGAAAGACAAAATTGTGGTGGTGTTATGCAACCCCTGGCAAAAATGATAGAATCGCTAATGATGGATTATTTTTTCAGGGCCTTAAGTTGTATGTGAAGTTTGTAAATCCTATTTCATTCATTTTTTTTGTGATATTTATTTGCCGTAAACTAAAGAAACTGGGTGTGGTGGTTGAATAATATTTTGCCAGAGCTTATATTTGTGTCTGGTAAAAGACTTCTTTTACAGGGTAGTGTTGCGCATTTTATTTTTCTAGTTCTGTGCTCTGTAACAGTCAACTAAACCCTCATCCAGGGTCAGCATTACACCTTGGCTCATGTATTTTTGACTATGTATTGTTTCCTCCCAGAAGGTCACATTAAAGCTGCAGTGTTGACCAAGCACAAAGCCAAAGCGGAAGCATAGTGGTATCTCATGTAGTGGAGGGATTATTTGCAACGTAGTTATTATTACAGCAGTAACCTGAACTCATAAACCTGAACCCTGAAAACACTATTGTAAATCAGCAAAAATGGTTTGGAAATTATAGCAACACATACACCTTCTCAATGACAGTAACTGTTGTTGCACTGATTGCTTGGAACATTTCAGTCCCTCTTTTAGCGTACCTGTCAAATACGAGGTAATAAGCTGTTCCTCTAGGTAGAAGACAGCTGGGGCATCTGCCATAGCAGTGTAGTCACAGCTGGATATCATTTCAATACTAGTCAGTTAGTATGTGCTTTGAACAGTGTTATTGTGTATGAACACATAAACACACACTGAAAAGCAACCTATTAAACCTTAAAATAAAAGCAGGGCGGATAAATTATTGCCATACAGCAAAACAGCTTCTTATATGGAAGCTCCCCTGATTTGTCTTGATGTTCAAGGTGTCATACATCATGTTGAGCATTGTTTGGTGTTTCTCTGTCATGTAAAACCAAAGTTATTGTAAGTTTTACAAAATGTACTAATAAAAAACAATACTGGGATTTTAAAAATGGCATCACATGCAAATGTCCATAATGGACAAAAAAGATTACTTTGAATCCAGGAGAACTTTCAGGATAGTCTCCGCCCTTAAGTGGAGAATACACGCTGAGGGGGGCCCAGAGAGCAGCCAAACAGCAGAATGCCAAGTGAAAGAGCAGCAAACGGCCAATGTGTAGGAGAGCAAACACCGGTTTTAGACAGTTTTTGTTTGTTGAAATCAGATTTTACCAATAAACTCTGAGTTTTAGGTTCAATTTACTTGTATTCATAATTTCCACCATTCCACCAACACAATTTTTTTCAGTTTCAGTCTTTCAGTTTACTTACTTTCAGTTAGACAAGTTTGCTGATGACACCATTAGCCTTCTCAATAATGGAGTAATAAAGACTACAGAGATGAGGCCAGAGCTTTGAGTAGTGCAATGACAGCAACCTAAGGAGAAGATCATGGACTACAGATGGCTGCAGGAGGATACCCCCTCCCCTTTAGACATTTTTGGGGCTGATATTTATTTTATTTGTGAGTGTGCAGTCGTGATGTGTACAATTTCCTCCGGGATAAATAAAGTTCTCTGATTCTGATGTCTGATTCTGATTCTAAAGAGAAAGGTGCCTCAAGTTACTCAATGACCTGACCTTGTCCCTTTACACAAAGACAGTGGTGAAATATGTGTCATGTCTCGGCCAGTGGCCATGGCCAGTCACTGGGTTTGGTTTTGTTTTGGGAACTTTTATTTTGACTTTTGTGGGGGTTTGTGTCTTGTGTCCCGGTTTCAGGTGTCTTGTGTTCGGCTTAAGTGATTGTGTTTATTGATTGGTTTCTGTCTGTATCTGTTCTGTATTTAAGTTCAGTTCATGTGGACCTCTGCATCTGTCCATCGTCCCGTTCCTACACACTTAGCGTCACAACTGCCTTTCTGTTTATCTGTATCGGCCCTCGAGCCAGGTTTTTATTTCTGTTTAAAAATAAAGAAAGCACAGTTATGGATGCCTGCCTGCCTTGGTGTGATCATTGGGGTAAAGCACGGCAACGTGACAACCGCCACGCCCCTGACAATATGCTTTTCAGTGACACTCCTTCTGGTTCCTGCTAAATTCTGTCCAACTTCTACAAATGTACCATAGAGAACATCCTGACTGGGTGCATTACTGTTTCCCAGCTGCCTCCTCCATGACCGGAGAGCCCTCAGAGTGCAGCTGAACTCATTATTGGCAGTAATCTCCCGCTTTACAGGTCACCTTCCACTCATGATGTCAGAGCAAGGCTCACAAAATCTTCACAGACCACAATCACCCTGCACACAGACTGTTTACTTGACTCCCTTCAGGGAGACGATACTGCAGCATTAATTTCAGAACCAGCAAGCTGAAGAACAGTTTTACCTGCAGACCACTGCGATCCTGAATAATGAGCAATCCAGTCACTGCTCCCACTTCCACTCTTTTATTCACACCACTATCTTTCACACACTGCTCACTTTACTGACAGCTTAAGGACTCTCATTGAGATTCTCTGTTTATGTCAGTACTGGGCATGTTGCAATATTTTAATGTACACTTATATCACTGACATTTTGCGTGCATGACTCTAATTTTGAATCTTGATCTTGCATTGTTTATGCATTACACAACTGTTCTATTAGGGACTGTTAAAGGTCAGAAGAGACCCAAATGGGAACCAACAAAACTTGTGGTTCTAGGTCATTTTTCACCTGCTGTAGATAACAGGAACATTATCTCTAATAGGTCTAATTTGGCTAATTGGCTACTTGTCTACCTAATTAGCTTACATGCAATGAAATATTACTGTGCTCTGGCCTCATACTCTCGCGGAATTGAATACAGACTCATGTAGACTTAAGAAAGGCTTGTTATTTCTTTATCTTGAGAGTGAACTAATGGTTAAAAATGTTATGTTGTTTTTTATATACCATATGATATGATACTGTAATATTACCTGACATAACAACTTATAACACCTTCAATGACTTTTATGGCTTGGTTGTGGCAATGTTATGTTGCAGTACTGTAACAATTTAGTGCATTTGCCAGTCATGTAGTAGTGCTGAGTATCTCAACCTGAAAGAATAAAGTATTTTGCTAAGCTGTCGTTTACTGTTATTTATTTGAAGGCAAGTAACTTGATTAACTTGATTAAAGTGTGGTGTCCTTTTAGAAATGATGTGCACATTTGAATGAAGTGAATTCATTACCATTTTCCCCCCACTGCAGGCTTAAAAAACAGCAAAGCAGAGACTAAATCAACAGTGACAGGTCAGGTTGGACCAAAGGCGTATCCCACTGTTCCCAGTTTGACTAATCCTCACAGCTATATGCTTGACATTTTCCACATTGAGTGTTTTCGCACATGCTGATTTATTTTGGCCCTCTGCTATTTCAACATCTGATACACTTTTTTCTCCCGCTAAATGACTCTTCAATGTTCCAACAGCAGTTACCGAAGGGCAGTTATTGCTGTTGAGTGTCCTGTATTGACCTCAAGTATATCGGTTTTCAGGTACATACAACTGAGCTATGTTAGGTTCATTCACAGGCCTGTGACCTGTCATTACAAGTCCTTTCAGTCAGCAATTCTCATTACAGTTCTCAGTCTGTTCACATTTTGTTCTGTTTCAGCTCTCATTGAGACTGAGCCAGCAAACAGAGGGCTGTTGGATGCTGACCATCTGGCTCAGTCAGGACAGAGACTGGCTCAGGTTACCAAATTGAACAATACAGAGCTTAACAAAATATACAGTACAAAACCTGTTCCTGGACATGGACTTCAGCCCAGCTGACATTTAAAACAGCTTCAGATAGGTAGACATGTTACCCCATAGATGCCAAATGGATCACAGGAACTGGTAAATAAGAGAATTTGGGATTTTTAGTATTAATATATTGGGTTAACAACATTTAAATATAAGGAAAGTCTACATAATAAAGATAACTGTTAAATGAAGAACGTAAGGAGGATCATATATATCCTCATATATCCTCATATATTTCCTCATACTCAATAACATACATTCTTTCACAAAATGCATCAAACATTTGCAAAGATCTTATTCAGCCAGGAATGGTAGTGAATTGATTGAATTTACAACTAAACACATGTCGTCTCCTGGAATGCACATTTATGCACATACCCAAAACTATTTATTTGCTAAAATCACTGTAATGGAAAAAATAAAACACAAAATTTAATAATATGCAGTAGTTGGCACATTTTATTTTTTATGTTTTATTATTTCTAATGAGAAACTCAGCAGACAAATAGAAAGTATGTGCTAAAATGAGTCCAAATTTAAGTGTGCTCTTCTCTGTTTTTTGCTCATTTACAAAGTCAGCTAAACATGAAGTGCACACAGCTGTATGCGTGTTAAGAATAACACTGTTTGAACAGGTTTTAAACTAGAAACTCAACATCATATAGTGACTCTAAAGCCCAGTGTACACAGTTCATGTACAATTTATGTGCTACAGTTTTGCATTTGCTATAATGAGATTTTTTCCAACTTTCTAGAAAGTTTTTCTTTGAAAGAACCTAGATAGGACCATAATAAGAGGTTACAATAGGAGACAGTATACTGTATACAGCATACTGGTTTGGCAGAGAGTGTTTTCTGCTGAGGTTCTTGAGAACGTTAAGCTGGTTTTACATTTACTTTGGCTCTTCAAGTTATTTGAAACTTGAAGGTGACATTTGAGACTTAACTATGTTGTTTTCCTTTCTGAAATTCCAACTGTGCTGGTTGTGCCCTTGAGTCTACATATGTTTGAACAAGTAAAGATAAAACCAATGGAACAACAGTCCCCCAGCATGCTCAAATATAGCTCCATGGACAAACAGTCACTTGTTGGAAAAGAAAAACTGTATAACTGGACCGATTGCTTGACCACATATCACAAGTGCTGTGATATTCCAGTTCCCCAACTAATCTCCACAGCCTCTCGCTGTGTGCCGGGACCAAAATAGCATCTCACTTCCATTCAAACAGCCTCATGGCAGTCTGTCACGTCTTCCATTTGGTGCCAGTTTTTCGACTCTGTCTAGCACAAAGACAAGATGAAAGTGGAAAAATAAACTGAGGGACAAATATGAGCTGGTGGCAGAACTTTCTCTGCTTGAGTGTTGATGAACTTCATATTCATTAAGCCTTTATTCTTCCCCGACAAATAAACTGTAATTATTTCCAAGTTACAAAAAGGCTTGTCTTTAATGAGATAGAAATGTGGACGTAATTGGATTTTCATTCCAAAAATCAGCATGAGGGCTTCTCGTAAGCCCAATAACATTTAGTAAACACAGTACCCTCCAGTAATACATATTTGTCGCAATTTCCAACTTGCCTAGTCTATGAGGAAATCATTATATTACATTCGTGTGTAATGAAGTGCTTACATCCTATCCTACATCCTGTATATCCAACATCCTACATGTATTTACTGTTTCCCATGAGGATAAAGGATACTCGGTGAGTTTATACAACAAAAACTGTTGTAATGATTGTCACATGACCATTTTCCAACCTCTGTTACAATGTAAATAATAGGGGTGTGACAAAAGGCTCAACTGAGCCCACGAGATCAAACACAATATTGGGTTCGCGAGGATGAGATGAGATTTTTCAGAAACTTTAAAGATGAAACAGATGACTGAAAAACACAAAACAGCGCATGTACATTTTAAAATGATGTAACTGATCACTGCAGTTTTATTTTCTAATTCATAACTATTAATTGTTAAGCTTGAATGATCAAATGCAGTAGCAACTGGACAGAACATACAGTTTTAACTGTGACTCACATGACTGGCTTTCCTTGCATGATTCTCAAGAGTTTCATACAACCTTATAACTGTGCATGAACTCCTAACTTGTAAACGCTGTGTGTGACCTTCTAACTGAACTTCTTTTCACAAGTTGAAAATAATAAAAAAAAAAAAACAATATAATTCACAAAAATAAATTAAACTTTTCTTGAAAGTCAGTGCAAACCATAAATCAAAGTAATACACTGTAGGTGCTTGAGGTACAAAGTGACCAGATTTTTCTTAAAGCCTGATCCAGCGCTCTGGACCTGAGATGATTACAGCTACACAGCCCAGCCTAAGATATGGTCGTATTTCTGGAAAAAAGGCATATCTATGTTTGCTGGGAGCACCCGAGTGCAGCTTGCGGACCTGTTTCCGATGCAGCTGTTTAGATGTCATGCAGACGGGATAGTGATTCGTGAGACTGTTTTTCGTCACGTTTTAATATCAAGTGGCATGAGATCTCATCCCACCCCTAGTAAATAATCTACATTACATGGACAAAAGTATTGGGACACACCTGATTTTCAGGGTTTAAGCTATGCCCCTTAATTCCAGTGGAGGGCAATCCTAATGCTTAAGCATACCAAGATATTCTGGACAACATCATGCTTCCAACTTTGTGGACAGTTTGGGGAAGAACCTTTTTCCATTCCAGCATGACTGTGTCCCAGTGCAAAAAGTGAGCTCCATAAAGACATGGTTGGATGAGTTTGGTGTGGAAGAACTTGACTAGTCCTAACCTCAACACCCTTACAATGAAACAGAATGGAGATTGCGAACAAGGCCTTCTCATCCATCAGTGCCTGACCTCATAAATGATCTACAGAATGAATGGACACAAATTCCCACAGAAACTCCAAAACTTGTGGAAAGCCTTCCAAGAAATGTTGAAGCTGTTATAGCTGCAAAAGGGCGACCGACTCCCTATTAATGTATATGTGTTTGAATGCAGTGTCATTAAAGTCCCTGTTGGTATAATGATCAGGCATTCCAAATACACTATGTGTACTTTTGTCCACATAGTGTATTTGTAAATGAACTGGTTTTCAAGACAACACAAAAACAATAAACTAAAAATGAACAAAACACATCTTGTATACTGTATCAAACTTTAAAAAATCCAGAAAGATCAACTTTTCTATGAGGTGGACCCTTTAATCGTTACAGAGGTTTAACAAAGGGACCCTACACTAAAGTGGAGGGGTTCAGGGGGTGACATTGAGCTATTTTGAATGCCAGACTGACCTCAGGGACCTCTGTTCTGGTACCCAGGTGACTTTATGTCTGCACGTGTACATGCCCACCGCCTCTTGGTCATCAGTGATGTGACCCCAGGCTGATTCATCCAAACAGGTGGTAGTTTTTCAGGTTTGTTGCTATGATGGAAAGGCAACAAAGGTTTTTATGAAAACAAAACACAAAAGCACTGGGGATTGCAACTGAGAACCAGCTTCAGTCTCAAGGGTGTAAAAGTCCCAGAAGATGCTAGGGGGTAGCACCAGTTTTGCAGTCTAGCATGTAGTAGTGTGAAAATTGCCCTGTAGTTTTGGCACATAAACATATGTATCAAACTCAAAAGAATACATTAAACGCTTGAAAAATGTAAGACACTGCTCTTTTTAAGCACTATTTCCTGAACATCGAAATCTTAGGACATCAAAATACATCTTAAGGCTTTTCTACCCCAGGAGACCAACATGGGAGCAGAAAAAAACAGGAAAAAACATTAATGATATAATGGAAACAAGTTATAATGTCATATGTGAACATTACTGAAGTTGTTCTCCACTCAATATTGACCATGCATGGAAAATAATCTGCAAAACAGCCCTTTTTTATTCTTTATTTTTCTGGTGTCACAAAACACAGATCAGCATAAAGGATCAGTTTAGTTTGAAGTTATATGTTTATAGAATGTGTCTTTGAATGAGTCACAATGCTGGACAGCCACAGCAAGGTCATTTGCATAAGTCAATCCTAATCGCAGGAGACTGGCCCCAGGAGGAAAAATCGAGTTAGAATCACTCATAGCCGTTATTCGTGGTAATGGAGTGAGAAAGTGTATTACTGTGACTGTTAAGAGTTTTAGTGTAATGTTTGGTAAAATTGAAACTGACAAATCAGTCTTTTTTTGACAACTGCTGCTAATTAAGAAAAACATTTATAGTGTTTATGTACAGTATGTGGACAAAAGTAGGACAACATCATGCTTCCAACTTTGTGGACACAGTTTGGGGAAGGCCTCAACCCCATCAATCACCTTTGAGATGGACAGGATCAGGGATTGGGAGCCAGGGCTAATCGTGCAACATCAGTGCCTGAGCTCATATAGCTGCAAGGTGGGGCAACTCCATATTAAAGTCTATGTATTTCAATGCAATATCACTGAAGTTCATGCGGGTGTAATGGTCACTATACTTTTGTCCATATATTGTATGTTGATGTCAGGTGAACTATGAAAAGCTTATGAAAATGTTTATGAAAATTAAATGAAGTGCTGCTCTGAAACCATGTGTTATTGCTCATTTCTAGGTGAGTTCAGTCATCTTTAATATTTGTTACATCTCTTGGCCTGCAGTGCTAACGCTATCTCATAGACTTTTGTCTCTGATGGTCTGAGCCCGCAGTATCAGCTTTCCTCTGATGCTGATGAAGATCCTTTAAACTTTCTTCTTACTCACACATCTCATTTACAAGTATAGTTTAGTCCATTTAAAGGCTTTTTAGAGAACTAAATGAGGTTCTCCTATGGAACCACTCCAAAAACGTTTTTCTGACATCTTTATTTTAAAGAGGCAGACTGAAGAGAATGAGACTGCTACAGTATAAGTGTGTTTTCTGTTATCTGTATTTTCTGCATGTACTGCTTAAAAGCATTGTCACAGCATAGATGAACAAAGAACATTTAATCACACATTCATGTATGATATGATGAAAAATTAAGTTGTAAGTTTTTGTGTCTGCCCTAAAGCCACAGGAGGTTGTTCCGTTGGTCCTGCTGAGTTCTAAAGTGCCCTTTTTTGGAGGAAATGGCTAAAGGCAGCAATTGACATTAATTGAAAGGTCAGCTTCTGTGATGTGAATCCAAGTGCATTCGAAATCTTTGGGCAAAACGTTGTCAAAGCAGTAATTGAGGAACTATGATCTTTATCTCAACTGCACTCCTATTAGTGTGCCTTGTTGGATGAAAAGAGCTTATTAAGCGGAATTACAAGGAGTGAGTGGCTCAGTGCTGTCAGACATTTGTTTGTCAAACATCAGTCACTGAATTACATGTTTTTTGGGATCTCTATTATAAAGTGATGGGTTATGGAATCAAAGTGTAGTGTCTTAGGCAGCCATGAAAAAGGTTTAAACCAATTATTGTGCAAAAGGAACATAAATACACTAAAACACAACTACATGAATACAGCTAGAAGAACAAAGGTTTGGTTCTGTACCTGATTCAATTTAATGAAAGGCACTTACACACATAACCTCATCATGTGATGTTTATTTGTTTCATTATATGCTGTGTTTAAGAACATAAACAGTTTCTCTCCAGATAAATGGCTTTACATATAATCTCATACAGTTTGAGATGTTTTTCACAACACTGTATAAGGTTGTAATGGTTGAATCTGATTGGTTGAGAAGCATTGTTTTTTTACTATATGTATCATGTCACTTATATCATGGCTAAAAAACAACTGTTTGCACTGAACTTAACAAAAGTCTTTTTTAATAGAACTTTCAGGACATTTTGATTTTCAAGTGTATCCAGTGTATATTGTTTCTGATTTATTAGCAGCGCAATTCTCTCCCCACAGTTTATGGGCGGTTGTCATCCCAAAACCCCATCTATGGACTCAATCCAGTAGAAAGTTTTTCTGTTGGAGCTGCTTTTGATATTATTGTCTTTTATTATTTCTAGTATTGTTTGAGTTTTTTTTCCGTCTTCTTCAGCTGTTTGATGAAAACCTACCTAGCTAACTTGTTAGCGATAGCCTGGTACCTTTGCATTTCTCACAGCATTTAAGATAAAGATAATTTATCTACAGCCCAAACAGACAGTTGTGTTTATACTTAAGTGACCTCCCAGCATGGACAATAAAAAAGCACTTATCTCCTTCCATGTTGTGATAAATTTTTCCACCAATAAGAAAGCAGTGATGCAGTCAGCTCAGCTGCACCCTGCTTCTGGCCCTGCCATCGAGGAGCACATGGGTATGGCTCAGGATACGGGTCACTCTGCAATGGAAAAACGTGCTTGTGGTTCCTTATGGCTGTGGAAAAGTGCTGTAATTGTGTACTTTAGCATGAACAAAAAATTGACACATTTAGACATTTAGAGAACATCTAGAAGTTCATTTCTGAGAACATTTGATGAAGAACAGTGTGACAGCATACTTACATGAACCTGTCATTACTTCAAAATAAGTTCTGCAGTCGACAACTGAGCCAACGAGAATTAACTGGAGTGAACAGAGAACAATTCCAAGATTTTTTATAATAATTTACAGATTTACTGGAATAAAACAACATTCACATCTGGGAAATACGGGAAAAGCTAAGCTGAATCTAGCATTGCTATTGCTTCTCAAAAGGTTTTTGGCTGAGGAAATTGGTCGATAAAAATAAAACATGTTTTAATTCATTGGCCTGCTATGCTATCTTTTTTTCTAGAACAGTTGTATGAAAGCAACATAACATTCCTTAAGCTACTGCCTGCAACCAAATCACAAAAATGATGTCATTCACAAGAACATACATTCCCTAGTGTGTTACAGTGATTTAGTATGTTAGCTGCTAAAAATGTCAGTTATGTATACAGACCAAAAATGAGAATCATAGTTAACCCCATTCAAATGAAACATTGGAATGAAACATAGGACAACAAGCCTGAAACGCAACACCTAGTATGCACACAGAGTAGGAGCCTTTAGCAGCAGGATATGGTGGAAATGACAGTTACAGCTGTCATAGCATTGCTTTCTCTAGTGTTATATTCTTCAACACAGTGGCAGCTGACTACAGTGAGAGAACTGTGGTTGATGGAAAAGATCATGGACGAGAGAGAGAGAGAGAGGAAGAGCCGATGAAAGATAATCCAGTGGCAGATGTGTGGCACTTCCTCTCTCTCTCTCTTTCACTCTTGTCACTAGAAGGCAAGGAAAGCAAACACAATGAGTCATAGTCGTCTCTCCAACACACCACAGTCTGCCCAGTAGCTCCACCACCCACGTCACCATGGCAACCACCCCTCTCCCCCAGCAGCTCTGGGATGCATCATCATCATCATTGCATGCACTCAGGAGAGGGAATGAAAAGAGGGAGATAGAATGGAGGGGGGGGGGGAGATGAAAAAACAGAAGCGCAAGCAAGTCATTCTAAATCAACTTATTGACAGAATTAGTGGCAGTGGCAGTAAGATTTGCATTAGGCTAAGAACACTGCAATATAATTATAGATCAAGCAATATTATTTATTATCTTATGGTTATGGTGCCACTACTCAATATTATATAATATGATCCATTATTATGCTATAGGTATAAAAAGAAAGACAGATTGTGTGGCACGTTTGAGGTCTTCTAATAAAAATATGCTCAAGTATATTGATAGCGATTATTTTATATCCGGTACCAAGGTAGCCGCAGACCCTCTCTCTACCGAAGTAGCAAGGTAGAGACAATGTAGATTGGATGGAGCAGAGTGCTTTATCCTACTGAAAGGGGATACATGTCAAACTGATATCAACATCAGTGGTCTGTGGTTAGCATGGGTACTTTGTCTGGTCTGCAGTTATGCAGCCCCATCGTCATGCACTTTGTGTTGTGACACATTTCTCCCATAACACGCATTAAAAATTTAGGTGAGTTATTCCACAGTAGCCCTTCTGTCAGTTTGGACCAGATGGGACAGCTATCATAACCCTCACCAATCAATCAGCCTTAGGCGTCCAACACCCTGTCACCTGTTTGTGGTTTGTCCTTCGAATCACTGTACGTAGACATTCACCACTGCTCAAGTCTTGCTGTTTTGGAGATTCTGTCTGGATTTCTCCCACATCCAACACAGATTCTGTGAATTGACTGTTCATTTGCCATTTGCCACTAGGCCACCAGCTGCCCCTGGTGTATATTATACACTGTATTTCACTATGATATAACACTAAGGCTGTTTTGTCATTTCAACTTGCAAAAAACAGAACATTTTAGAATTACAAGTTGTCACAAACTGAAGAAGAAATGTTCAGCATTTCACACTATTACTAGGTACTAGGTCACTACTTTTCAAATGACTCAAGATACCAGTTAAGAAAAAATCAATGACATTCAAGACATGTCGTATTTCAAATGCTTCTTCTTGTGACTCAAATAGTGGTGATATAATACATAATGGGGAAAAAAATTAGAAAACAATGCAAAACAGAAGCATTTTCACTTTGGGAGCCCACTGTATGCCGTTTCAAATTTGTAGCAACTATGTAAAAGCATGAAAAGAGTCCTGTTTTTAATGAACAAAAAAACATTTTATTTGCCTCTCATTAGAACACAGCAGCGCTCATTCGTTCCCTTTTAGCCGCCTATCAGAGCGCACAGTTGAACTTCATTCACACCATCTCAAGTATGAGTCTCGAGTGCTCACCAGGGGGAATTGGTGAGGGAAATGCCAATTACCACCACTAAAATAGCTTCGCTTTCACAAGCAGGTGAATGACATTGATTTTCTGAATCACTGGGAGCCTTCTTGCTTCACTTGTTCTTACAGACCTGTTTTGCATTTTCATGACAGTGTACAGTACAGCCCACTTGCAAGAGGAGGGATAAAAATACTGGCTGCCATGGACGTTGCTGTGGCAATGAAAGAATGAGAAAGGACCCCCAGCCGGCGCGCTGAGAGAAGTCAAGGGCCACTGACAGCCTCTCATTGTTCTGACCGGCTCTGTGTGACGTAAGCAGGGTGCTGGAACATGAGATATCATCACATAAGCACACATGCAGCCACACACGTGGCACCATCAATGGCAGTATTTTGGAGAAGCATATCCTCAAAGGACTGACTGATTTGAAATTCTGTCATCTGTACCAATGTTAATTTTGATAACAAATGATAAATTGGTTTCACTTTACAATAAGACTATTGATGAAGGCTCACAAATTATTGATGCAGGCTCGCAAAATCTCAGATCTTGCTAGTTACTTAGCTTTCTCTGGCAGAATATTAAACTTCACCAGGTATTTGTTAATGTACAACTACCATTAAAACACCAGATCCTGCCAAATAGTCAGCTTGCATCAATGCATGACAACTGTTATAACCTGTTTATTAATAAACTGTGTATTAATGATTGATAAGATAATGAACATCCTGATTAGCAATCATTTATAAGAGTAGTCTTATTGGAAAGTGGTAGTGATAAATTAATATATCCAAGACTTCTATCCAAGGCCTTCTTACCTGATATCATTGTCAGTTGTCAAATGTGAACTGTCAAATAGGTTTGTCAGTTTGGTAAAAAAATATATTTTGCATTGGAATAAGAGTACTGGTTTAGAATCCGTTTTTGTGGCAAAGACCATCATAAATACAGGAATCTAATCCCAGATTGGTCCTCCTTATAAATACGTTGTGAATACTGTCTAAAATGACTACCTATAGTGATGAATTTTTGTCCATTTTCAAGTCATTAACCATGTTAAGGCCTCTGTAAAAAAAAAGATCATTGTTTTCATTGAGCTGTGAGGATTTTGACCTTCTTCCCACTTTAAAAGGCTTTAGATCAATTCCAACCTATCTATTCTCACAAATCTGTGCAAACTTAGTTCTTAATGAGTATATCATCCAAATAGTATATCAACTGAGTGTTCAAATTTCTCATTAAGGTTCAAGGTGGGAGACCTCCTCGCCTACTAGAAGGTAAAAAAAAAGCTGGCAGAAGAAGAGCCGGAAGTTTGCTGGAGCTTAGGTTCCCTCCACGTTTTCTCACAAAGGCCCTACTCATTAAACATTCATGAGTGAGAGGGCTGCTGATTCAACATTGAATATTCAGCCCACTTGGTCAATGCATGAGTGAATGTGACAGCATAAACACCGTTGGAGGGAAGTGGTTTTTGTGCTGTCTTTTCGTCATTTTCTATTACTTTTTTGTATAATTTTTGTGACATCTTAAGCTGTCATCTTACTATTCAGTTACTTATCATAATCTTAATTGTAATTCGTAATATTTATTCAGAATAAGGTCTTTTGATTACAGAGTTAATATGGGCCCACCAGTGGTTCTGTGGACTTTATTAAACATTTAATAAATTTATAGACACAAAACACAGCCACCTCTTATATTTGCATTTTGATGTGCACTCAGAGGTGTTTATTTGCATTATGCCTGTGCATTATTCCTGGCGTGAGTGCACTAGGGAGCCCTACATTAAATATTTCTCTTCGCTCTGCACCCCCACCCCATAAAAACCATTTTCATGGCAATGTGCTGGCACCTCATATACGCTTTATTAACCTGTAGTGCAGAGCTGTTTGATTTTTCCGTGTGATATATAGGGAGTGTGCCAAGCAGTAAAATGTACTGCATTAAGGGTTGCAATATTGCTTTATTTTTCATAGCATTCATATGATTTGAAGTGCTTTCTTTGACCTCTCTTCTTTTCTTGCTCTCCATATGGTGCCTTACATTGTATTGTACCCTGCATTGTGTTTTGTTCAACCCTGTAAAACCTTTAATACATATTTAAATGGACAACACACCACTGCATTTTATTCTACTTTGCATTAACTGTTAGATGTATTTTTGTTAAAGAAAATAATTGCAGTTTTATGCTGTAATTGAAGAAAAAAAATAAAAAATCTTAAATCACAGAGGCAGGAAGGCCTGTAAGTTGAACCCACACCTACTCATATTTTCAAGATAAAACGTCTATATGAAAAGAGCTATATTGAGAAGCGCTTAAGAAAGTCAAGCAAGCCACCCACAGAGAACCAAAAGACATGCTTAATATTTGATGCATAACCGCAAAACTTTGATGGTTTCACATCTGAAGTGTTCTTGTCATAGTGTTTACAGACTACAGTGTTTACAAGAACAGTAGCTCTATCCGTATAAACCGATTTAATATTTTCACTTCTGTACTAGAGTTATAGTGTTATGCAGTGTATCAAAAATTTGAATACTACATTAAGGTAAAAACCTAATATCACTTACATTTTTTGGGTAAATATTGTTCAAACTGAATAATAATCCACTTCTCCGGTCTATACTGTTTAGATATGGGAACTAACCTGCATAACTGGCTTTTTTTCATTTACTGTAACAAAACTTTGAACAAAAATCAAAACTTTTACACATACACTATATGGACGTTGCATCAGCAGGGACTACGGGAAGTGAAGCCTGAAAAAACCCTGAAAAACAATGTGAGAGAGTTAGGTGTCTTGCCAAAGGATTCTTGTTGGTGTAGTGTGGTATGTCTGCCTCAACAGTGACACATACAGGTGACTAATTTTATTAAGTAACATAGTAACATAAATCCTTTATTCGTTCATTTATTTTCTGTAACTGCTTAATCCTTATGAGGGTTGCAGATACCCAAAGCCCATCCAGAGGTCAACGGGCGTGAGATAGGGTGGGCTGGGGCACCAGTCCACCTCAGGTTGCACAAAAACCAATCACTAATAAATAAATGTGCAGAATAACCCATTTGCTGTTTTTTTAAACATTGTGTTGAATGAAGGGCTATTTTATAATGAAAGATACAAATAGTAGCACTCAGGTGTAACTGGTTCATAATACTGATACATGAGTTACAGTCGCATCACACAATAGAGCCATTATATGTTTCTTTCTGAATCACAATGAATCTATGAATATACTTAATTTAATATAACACATTTTAAAGACTTTTAGAGCATATCTGTTATTTGACTCTGAGTGTTACACTTCTCAGCCTTAGCAAATGCTTTTGGTTGCGAATATGACTGATCTCGCAATTGACATTATGGAATCAAAATAATTGGGCTTCTAATTTGAGCTAATTGCAGTGCGGTTAGTGGACAATTTGTAGGCTGGCTCTGGCTGACTTTCTGACTTCTGAAACATTCACCCCCCCTTCCACTAGCCCCATACTCCTGCTGACATTACACAATGGCCTCTGCCTCCTACACAGCCACAGGCACGGCTACCACCGTCTCCATGGCAATTCTTAATCTCCATCAGAGCTGTGGCCTCGCTAGTGTAGTTAGAGTGGAGCTGCAGAGCCCCTGCAGAGAGCTGGATGGCAGACCTTATCACTGTCACCATCCAGCAGAGAGACACTGTGGCTCTTTTTTAGCTCAAAGCCCCCCTTCCCACAGTTACCACCCAAACTGCATAGCTACTGCTGGAGATTTTTAACAAAAACCTTATCATTCCTGTTCCTACACCTATTAATCCTGCACTTGTAATGATAATAACTGCGCTGCAGTAGTATATGCTTTAATAGGGAATGTGTTTTTTCAACCCATAGTTGGAATGGGGTATATTGGTGGAAAATATGTACCAGACATGAATGATAAATGATCATGATAGAAATACTTGAAAGTACTTAATATTCAGTCTATGTAAATATCTTGATTAACATAATTTTTCCATTATAGAAGGCTCCCACCCTCCCCCGTGTTCTCTCATCATGGACTATTCATCAGTCTGATGAAATATCTGATGATATTCTGTTTGCTGCAAACAAATTACAGCTACGATATTCTTCATGGTAACATACTTCATCTTCTGTTTCCCATTAACTTGTAAGCAATGTTAAATTCTGAGGTAATGTTGTGGGGCTTGTTGGTGCTGTTAACAGTCTCTCTGTGACTGGTCAATTATCTGATGTTTCTGTTGCTGGAATATATCCTGCATTGAAAACATATTGAATTGAACAGATATCTGGCTTTACAAGCTTCTTCAGTAATGTTCAGAAGCAGACTGTAAGTTTAGGAGACACTGTAAAACTGCAGTGGTTAGTTTCAAATGTCCATATTTAAGCTAGAGCTTAAAGTTAATATGTATAATTACAGAACAAAAGAAAACCTTTTCATTCTGAAATGTAACTTTACAGAAGAGACTTTACATTCTTTGTAAATGTAACTTTACATTTACAAAGAACAGTTTCAAATGGTTTCAAAATTGTTTCCAACAGAGTGGAAAAACAAAATATAGTTTTCCCCTTTTACCAAATAGAAGATCAATCAAGACCAAATTTCACTTCTTTAATTTTGCACTGGAACCTAAAACATGAGAGCTTAGCTAATCTCAAATGTCCTGAGAACATTTTGATCCTATCAGCTAAGGCCATTTTCACCTTTGTTTAACTTTTAAATGCCGGTGCCTGCAATATAATATAGCATAATAACAACAATGTTAGCAAAACATTGCTGCGTTTACTACCTGGAATTTCAAGCACTGTAGCAATTTGACTGCAGTTGGCTTAACAACATCTCCCTCTTTTGTGGGGATGTACTGGAATGGACATTGTAATGTACTGTAATATTAAGTAAAAAGCATAGAAGAATGTTGCTCAGCTAAAAACAGCATCATGTGTACTTTTGTCCATTTTATACATAACAGCATGTCATACAGTCTCACAGACTACATAAACGTATATTTGAGATGACTCTCAACATCATTTTGAGTTGAATATGTAGAAAATGAGACGTGCAGTCAAGCTATCACTTTAACTACAGTAACATTCTGAACGTCAACTCTGTTCTAAACATTAGGTAAAGGTAAAGTGGCACTCGGTTGATGCCCTTATCGAAAGCAACTTTCAGTCATTACTTACAGGGACAGTCCCCCTGGAGCAACTGGGGGTTAAGTGTGTTGCTCAAGGACGCAATGGCAAAAAGTTGGGGGGTTTGAACCTCCAACTCTGTGGCCATCAGATTGACAGGCAAGTGTGGTGCCCACTAGGCTACTACCACCATTTAGCACGTAACTGAAAATATAATGTTTTTTCTACGTAGACAAATAGTTACTTGACCTAAGGAGCAAGTTTCACTCATCATTCTTCATTTAAATTGTCATATACTGTGATAATAAAGCATGTGGGACTTCCCAGGGAGGCCTTTGTACCTCTGAAATCCGCTTTATTTCGTAAACACTCTGATCTCAAATGTGTCCTTGAAGCCATAATGAACTCTAACTGTTCCTTACACTCTCTGCTGTATTCCTGCCTGAGTGGGTTGTCCTGAAAAGTAATAAATAGGCCTAAAATAAACCTCACCTTCATTTGGAAAGTGAAGCAGTCGATTTGGCAAAGATATGAATAAATGAGGTTGACACAAGCATTGCATTATGCAACAAACACACACACACACACACACACACACACACACACACACACACACACACACACACACACACACACACACA
>JBBPDC010158303.1:0-19236 GCA_037974485.1 Hemigrammopetersius urotaenia | reverse complement strand
TGAGGCGATGGAGACATAAGGGAGAACTGAAACACACAGACTATAAATACAGGACTAAATCACAGGACAGAACTCAGAAAACAGTGGCCACCAGCCGTGACAAGTACACTCATTCATTTAAGTGATGATGTATTGAACTACTCTTTCATCCCCACACCTGGCTTTTTCACAAGCACACCTTTGTCATAAATAATCATGTTCATTCTATTTATGTGGTTTGCCGTGTGATGCTCTCCTGCTGTTAGATTTATTACAGATAAGGTTCATCTTGATCGTATCTATCAGACTTACATTATAATATTATCTCTACTTGGAACTTTTAAGACTGCCATTATGTTGTGCGTTGAATATGCAGTCTTTTTAAAATAAAAAATTATCGCATAAATAAGTTTCTTCAGAATAAGCATCATCAGAATGTATTTATTACTTTCAGTAATTAATAACAGTGTTTTCATTGTGTGAAAGCAGGCTTCTCATGAACTGAACATGAAAATCAGGTGATTTCCATAGAGTACATAGCAGTTATCAATTTTCATCCCAGACATGAAACAGTGCCTGCAAGTTCCAACCAATGAACGTATACAGCAAACATATTTCACTTACAGTTAGTGGATCCAACTCCTTTGTGACTTTGTCTGTGTTCTTGTTAGTTTGTTGCTCATTGATTTATCCATAGATTCTTAGAGATCGTTGTTCAACTTTACCTTCAGCTGTAGGTGCTGTATTTGAAGTAGATGGTTACAGTCACATTGTCTTAGAGCCACCTGCAGCACAGGTAGCTAGACTTCAGTCTGCACTATTAGGGTTAAACTAGGTTAAAAAAAACCCCTGCCATTCAGTAATCAATTGTGTTTCTTTTGTTATTAACTTTGAAGTCTCCTCGTGATGGCGTGGGTTTCCTCCGGGCTGTCAGGTTTCCCCCACAGTCCAAAGACATGTGTGTCAGGTCAATTGAGGTGTATAAATTAACTGAATAGTGTGTGTGTGTGTGTGTGTGTGTGTGTGTGTGTGTGTGTGTGTGTGTGTGTGTGTGTGTGTCAGAATAAATGTTAGTCCTACTAAATCTTAGCTGACCACAGTTTACATAGCCTTCTTTACCACTCCACCACTGACCGCAATAAAGCAATGCTGTTAATGCGTATTTTTGCTGGGCTTTTCATTTGGCACAATGCTCCAAAACAAGCCCAGTGATTGCCTTTCAAACGTGTTAGTCTCAGACTCTGCGGGTGGTGTACTCCAACGCAAACATCATGGCAGTGGAACAAAGGCTGTGTCTGGTTGAGACAGGCTCTGCTGCAGGTGCCTGGAAATATTTTTAGATAAGCGTCACCCATAGCCAGCAGTGTGTGTGACTCAGTGGTGTGGGTGCATGTGCAGTATATGCAGTGGTCCGATGTACCCTTTATGAAAAATCACTTGATTAAAAGTAGAACCCCTCTCTGTATATAATGTTTATGTTAAAGTACTAAATTATTTACTTTTAAATGTAGTAAAGTAACAAAAGTAAGAATACTTGGACTTATTTTAGTCATTACATTATTTATTACATTAATTTATTACATAATTATTGCATCAATTTGATTAACAGTTTCTGTTAAAACCTGACTGGAGACATGAAAAACAGCTGGGCAAACTGGCCTGGCACTGAAGTGCCTGTGTCATGAAATTAATGTAGCCCCGCCCTTCCACCAAACACAGGGTAGCCAATCAGCAATGGCCATGTAAAAATTAATTATGAATGTTTTAGTGCATAGATCTACAGAAACAGAAGTGGATCCTGGAGAGCAAAATAATACACAACAATGTCATATGGCTTCTCTTCAAACCTACAAGCACATTAGGAAAAGAACAGATATCCACACCATAGATACAAACTGCTGGCTTGTACATTCAGTGTAATTGTATGTCTTTCTGACATTTTACTAAAACAGAGCTGTAGCTGACAAAACAAAAAGACATGGTCCACGTCAATGGGCCAGAGATTAGTCCTAGATTTTGAATTAAGTCGTGATATTGAAATGAAAATGTGACTTGCTTGGACCTTTCAACGCATTTCCAGTAGGCATTTAATGTCTGCATAAATACATTGTGGAACTATTAGCCCTTTTGATATGCCTATAGCAAATCACCATTAATCAAATGCATTTTCTAAATAGCTTTCTAATCATGTTATATTTGTCTGGTTTCCTAGATGGCCCTGAGAGTATTGTAATGACGAAACTCCCTGATAGTGCAGCCCAGAAGAAGGGTTCCAATCTGACACTGTCGTGCTCAGTTGTGTCAAGTCCTGCCGCTGAGCTGAAGTGGTTGTTCAATGGAGCTGAACTGCCCCAGAAAGAAGCTACGCTGTCTCTCACAAACCTGGCAGAGATGCAGAGTGGCAACTACAGTTGTTTGGCCTACAACACAAAGACCAAGCGCAGTGCCGTTTCCCAGGTTGCCACGGTATCCGTCATAGGTGAGTCTAAATACACTTGCATTACTCCTCATGAATAATAAGTTCATTCCTAATTCATTTTCGGTTAAGTGTGAACTTGGTAATGTGAGAGTACAGGCGCAGTGAAGAACAAAGTTTCCAAAATCTGGTACAACACATTTATTTGGGTAAATGTAACTCTGAAGACAAAATTCCCTGTGGTTGTGGTTCACACCTACACTGATTTTAAAATTTTTGATACTGTGCAGTTGGGTCTAAATGTTGAGTAACGTACAACAACAGCGAGTCCGTTCTTGTGGTACAGTGATACAGTGTAAGTTAATTAGACATGTTTCCACAAGCAAATAAAGCCTGAAAAAAAAATCCTAGTATGGTTACAAACCTGCCGAGCTGCCAGGCAACCGTAAATGTCTTGATGATGAAATAATTACTGAGTGCTTTGTGATATTGTATTTCGTTTGTTAAGCTTCTCACTGGTTTAGCAAGCATTTTACTGTGAAATGAATGCTTCATTATCATATTAGGCTCAGTTTGCTGGCTTTGAACTCAATTAACGAATTATCTTTTTATGAAAAGACTTTTTTTCATGCAGATATTACAAATGGATCTACAAATGTAATATAACTAAATTGAATGCAGGAAATGCAGGCTACATTTTTTATCATAGCATTTTCATTCTTTTATTCAAGCCATGATCAAGGTTGGAGTACAGATTGGGTGACAGGGGGAAACAGATGGTAGATTCAGGCTGTAGATTTGACCAGGAAGAGCCGCTGAGCTGTTTAGTGATTGATGAAACTCAGCAATGACAAAGTTGCCGTTGCGAGGAAGCATATCAGCGTGACGATCAGTACACACGCAGGAGTGTTTGTTGAAGCAGCCTGACGTAGGTGGACGGATGAGCAGATTCTTTATGCTGTCTGTTTTGAGAAACAGTCTTTGTAAACATTGCAAAAGTATTTTCAATAAATTGTATGTTTTTAGAAACAGAAAAAATGAAATTCCAAGCCTTGGATGTAAACATTACAAACACACTCCGGTAATTTGGCCCTGGCTGCCGTGTCAGTCTCATGTCGGCAGTTTGCCCTCGGCAAATTACAGGCTTTGTAAAGCACTGTGTCTCGCTAAGGGTGCAGGTATCGGTGTGTGAAAGCAATCAGTGCCTTGAGGTGAGCAGCAACACATGAACATACACATCCATAGAAAGACGACATCACCAGTGGTTACAGAAAGGTGTACAACCACCACTAAGCTCAGAGATTTTGGGAATTGATCGATCTGTGCTCCACTTAGAAAAGGAACTGTTTGAAAAGCTGTACAGAATGGGGAAAATATTTCTAATTAGAAATTGAAATGCGAAGGCAGTAAAGCAGTAAAAAACTTCATTTTTAAAGTTTATTGGGATAATGATTTTCTGAACAGTACTTTACATCCATACACCCCTTTCTTAACAAATACATTTAATACAGATACACACCTGTGCCTTGTCTTTTTCTTAAAGGGCTACTCATCCAAAAAGCACCTGCAGTTAATAACAGGGCGGGTGTGGACAATATGATTTAGAGGTTTACTCTGTCTCAGCCACGCTGATGCTCTGATGTAGGCTGATTTTAAGAGTAAAGTGGTGAACCATGACCACAGGGCCATAAATGTCAAACCTTACAGAAAAATAACCAAGTGTCAATCAGTGATGGCAAATGTGGCTTGTGTTGCAGTGTTAAAATGAAGTGAAAGAAATGTCAGGTCAGTTGGGCTTCTGCTTTTACGCACATTATTTCCAAGAGGACTGAAAGACGAACTCTTTGAAATTAAAACAGGAGTGGTTGAACTGTCATTTCCCAAGTATGCTGATGATGATTTAGGTGTTAAAAGCTTACTGGAGAGTCTAGGTGAGCTTGCAAGAATGACCAATAGTTCATGTTAAAGACAGGGAGAAGTGAGATCATCCATGTAGCAGTGAGCAAGCATTCTGGGAATGTTGCTCAATAGGTGCAGTTCCGGTGCAAGTCGAGTCATCCGATCTTATTCACAGCGAAACATTCCTCTTTAATGACTGAGATAAAGAAAGAGAGAAAGAGCCATAAGAGATTGAGGCAGGAGAGCATGTTTGGGTCTGTGCTTCACTGGAGTGTGTGTGAGGGATTAGCACTGTGGTCACAAGTGATAGTTTCAAATGTAAGCTGAGAGGAACAACGCAATCTGGAATATGCCTCTTCTAACACACTCAGCTTGTGCAGTTAGCAGTTCAGTTAATCAGTTCAGTGAGGTGAATCAGACCTTTCTTATATGGAGTCTGCTCCAGTCAATGTCATAGTAGTTCTGCAGCTCAGAACTACCTAATATTTTACACATATATATATATATATGCTGGGCCACGTTTATTTTTAAAGTACTGCTAAATGGACAAAAGTGAAAGATTTTGAGCAGAAAAATTACTTAATTGTGCTAGATGTCTGATCTCCAGTACTGGAATTGGACACACCTGCTGTGATCACTTTTGCCCAGCATTTGTTTAATAGACTGCTCTGTTTTATCTTGTTCTGTTTAACAGAATCCATCTCTGGCACCAACGTAACGGCCTCATCTTCAGTGCTCATTGCTGGCAACAGCACGGTCAACCTGACCTGCAGAGCCAGTGGGGGCAAGGCAGACAGTGTGGCATGGTTTAAAGAAGACAAACCTCTGGCTGACACTGATCGCATCAGCTTCACCACTGAGAGGAACACCATAACTATCGTGACAGTGCAGAAAGAAGATGCTGGAGTGTATAGGTGCCAGCTCACCAACAAAGTGAACAGCGACTTTAGCAGCTACAAGATGGAAATTGCCTGTGAGTCGTGTGTGTGTGTGTGTGTGTGTGTTGGTTTGTTTCCTCTGTTTTTTTCTTCTTCTTCTTCTTCTCTTTCGGATGTGGTAGTGGTATGTTGTATCTGCACAGTATGATTCACAGTTTTTTATCTCTCAATGGTGGGTTTACATCTGGGTTCTCTTTAACCTCTTTTTGTGTCTAAATGTATACATTCATTCGCTTTAATTCACTGGTGATGGGGGGCAGCAAGAAGTTAAATACTTTTCCCCAACATTTTATTACCACTGCTCAAGTATGAACATTCATTTAATTATAACTTCTGTCATTTTTTAAATTCTTTAAAGTTGTGTTTGTCATTTTGGACAGTTTAAATTTTTTTATAGCATCTTACAAATAGTTTGGAATGTGGAGTTGCACAGAAGAATAGTAGCATCCTAGAGTCAGTAGCATCATTTAAAATAATTACATTGTTATTATCATATCTTTCATTTCACTACATTAATTCTAACCAGCAGTGTAAATCATCTCTAACCTTGCTATACTGGTCTCCCTCCTTTGTGATACCAGACGGGCCAGAGAAGGCGAAAATAAATGCCCCAACGAAAGTGGAAGTGGGTACCGAATCCGTGGTGATGAAATGTGAAGTCGCCTCTTTTCCTCCCGTCACCTGTGTCTGGAAGCTCAACGGCACACTCTTGGAGAGCAGCTCGGCTGAATACAAGATTGAGAAACCTGACTACAAAAATACGGGCACCTACACCTGCGAGGCACGCAACTCTGTCACAGGACTCACCCAGACAGCCACCCACAGTTTCACTGTGAAGGGTAAGGCCATCACACAAACAGCTGTTGCTGAACTTGTGCTTCAACTGTGCAGAATCCAGAATTGAGCTGTTTCTTCTTCTGTAGCACAGTGGTATTGGAGTACAACCTTTTTGTGATTTTCCTGATCTAACACACCTGATTTAGATGATTAGTTATTTACAGCCTTAGTCGAAATGTGTGTGTTGGAGCCAAAAGAACACTGAAATCAGTTTTTGCCTCATCATTTGTGTCAGGAATGGGCTTTTCCATTTGGCAACAGCGTCTTTCAGCACATTCGCCAGTTTTCCTTTTGTCTGTGCGAGAAACTGGCTGTGGTTTTGTTCATTTCCAGTATTTTCAGTCTTCCCCATGTTATATGCTGTTACCCTAACGGACCTCCCTTTTACTTATCAAACCGTGGAAAAGTAAATACAGTAACCCCCTGCTTTGTTTTGGTTAAACAATTGCCTAAAAATGCTTATTTTTATAGTATAAACCCTAAATATGTCCCCAGAACCCTTTAATTTAATTTTAAACCTAGTTTAATATATTACCCTTAAATAAAATATGAAGGTAAACCCACATTCACCTCTTTTAATTTAATTTACAGTAATAAAAATACAGGGATTTAAGAAGGACAAAATGAAAAACAATTGAAACACAATCCATTGGGGGGATTCTGGTCGGCAGTTGCCACAGATGATTCAAACAGCAGGGGGGTGAGAGGTTACTCTATTTCATGTGTGTTTGCTGTATTTTGGCCACCCGAATAAGGGTCTTAGTGATGAAGAAACACTTCATGCTCAGAAAGTAGTGATATCATGACATAAACAAACTTTGTTCATAAAATCTGCCTGAACATGTAACATGTTACAGTATATCTGTATATATGTGCAGATATAGGGAAGCATGCATACTTTAGTGTCAAACTGATTCCCTCTTGTTCTGCAGGACAGGGGGAGCTGAATGATCAGCTGTCTGATGGAGCGATAGCTGCCATCGTCATAGCGGTTCTCCTGGTTGTGGCAATCATCATTGCTGTCATTGTCCGCAAAAGACGGAAGAATAGCGAGTGAGTATTATTTTCCCTCTCTCCTCTTCTTCTCTCCCTCTCCCGGTGATTTACAGTGCTGGAGCGAATTTCTCTGCTTCCCATAAATGCCCCCAGCCTCATTCCTCTCATTTTCCAGCATCCCAGAACATGTGATTAGAGATTCCAGCCAGTTGAAATGTATAAACACATCCCTGACACTCCTCTAACATAGAATATTTTCTCACTCAGTGGTGGATACTTTTCTGACCTGATTATATTACATCGGATCTACTGGTGTGTTCATTTCAAACTTACCACAGACAGTGTTATGCAGACCATTGCATCGCAGGGATCTCTACTGTATGAAAACACAGGACATAAATGGGAAACCCATTTATATTTGAGAAGGGATGAGCATTATAATGTATAGTCAGTACTTCTACACACTTCATGTAAAAAAGCTTTTAACCGACAATAACCAGCAATCTTCAGTATCTACTAGGGCATTAAGAGAAAAGCCGATTTGTTCACGCGCCGACGTCAGAGGTACAAGTTGACAACCCTTGAGAGAAGACGAGAAGTCGTGTGTTTTTTACCTCTCTCTTGCAGTCTCTGCCGCCGATTGGCATACGCTGACATGTGTTCCTTGGTTTAGCCAGTTTTTATAGTCACTTTATAAAAAGGCCAGTAACGTTGGTGCTTGGGGATGTGATCTAAACACAAGACCACAACAAGACGACAGACATGGTAGCAGAGGCAGTAGGTGACAGACGCACATCACATATATGGAAATACTCTAGACCACACTAACAGCACAGTCACATGCAAAATCTGCAAGTCGGCATTAAAGTACCGGCGTTCTGCACAGCCTTCTGAAATGGCTTCCGCTTGCTGATGCTAGCAGTGCAGGGAGTCGTCCAGTCCAGAGGAGCAGAGCAGCATTACAGAAAAGTCTCTGACTGATGAGAAAAAATAGCAGATTACTTATCTTCCTATTAATGCCAGCTTTGAAGATGTGAGACCTTTGGCTGCAGTATAAGCCGATGGCCAAAGTTACAAGCTGGTGCATTTTGTTTTTCCATTTTTATTTGCCATTCACCAGCAGTCCATGCACATTGGAATTCTTGTGCAAAGCTCTCTGAGTCAAGTTACAAAAGCAGAGAATAGAGCAATCTACTAATAGTATATACTATATAAAATACACTGTACAAAGAGGGTGGTGATATCTACACAAGGATTTTCTTTTAATACAAGTGCTCACAGAGGGGAATCCAAATAGCATTGCAGGTATTGCACACTTTTAGAATATTGCACCTGATATTGCACCTGTTTCACAAATATCAGAAAAGCAAAACACGTCATATATCATGTTATGCCTACATTACCCTTATTATTGTGTGTACACCATATTTGTATAAGCACCACTGTTTTTGAAATGCCTGCCACTGTCGACCATCATGCATTTTGATGTATTACTGAAGACCCTTTTATGCAATACTGTATCATTGCGGGAAGCAGGATGGTGTACCTTTGCTATGTGAAAAATGTGTGTGGCTTTAAATGATAAAGTCCTGGTTAAAAATCACTGTGCTTATCTGGTTGTACAGTCCTTGTAGAAGGAAGTAGAAAATAGTTGCTTGTTTTGATGCACACCTCCTAACGGGCTGAGATCACAATTATTATACATTTTAATGGCTAAACCAGAAGAGACATTGCTTAAGAAACCTTACATGATAGTATGTAATGTGAGTAAGTGGTACTGTGGAGATCATGTCCAATTTTGATATTGTGATATGAAAGAAAAGCAAGTAATACTCTCTGTGCTTCTGAATATGACTCAAGTCTATCTCATCGTCTGCATTGCTTGCCTTTTTGCAAGGGTAATCTGGCAATTTTTGGAGTAAATGACTCTTTAATGGGTGAGGTTTGTGGTCGGAGATTCCACTCTCTCTTGCCTGCTCTTCCCTTAACCTCCCTTATCCTGTCCCTTAACCAAACTGAATGTGGAGGCGGAATGTCAAGCTGAGCGGCAGTTAAAGACGTACAGTGTGGGTTCACTGGAGGCCAGACATACTTGGCCAACACGTTTTTCTGAAACTCATCTGTCTTCGTCGGTCACTGAATGCAGACTCTTGCTCCTGTCAAACCAGACGTTGACCTTGATGGTTCTGAGCAGATACACTGAGAAGTGAGCGAGACGTTGCCTGATTATTAAAGTACTATGAACCAACAACAGTAACACTGAGTACAGGCGTGTCATTTGATTTAATGTATATAGCAGATTTTAGAATACAAATATCCACATAGCAGCCACGGCTAGACCCCTGATGAGCTAGCCAGGTGTTTCAGTACCAGGAAAACTCCTCAAGGCATGAAGAAGAGACAGTGAGAGGTAATAGTTGCTAATGGATATTTTTTTTTTAATTTAGACAGTTTGAAAAAGGTTGCAGTTACTTCTAATGAAGCCTTTTCATCTTCACTAAGTCTAAAATGTTGCTTTTTTGCATCAAAACCACTACATTGCAAAGTTGAAGTAACGCATTAACTGTGGAAGCAGTAAGAAGATTCCCAATGTCCCAATGTCCTTTACTATAAAGAAGGCCATTTTATTTATACAGCACCCATCTGTGCATACATTAAATACAGTGGATGCTCGGAGCTCCTCTCAGTGCGAAGACAGAAGTGCATTCGCCACAGATTATGATGTTGCACCTGCCTGTGTGGGCTGGAGTGTAATCCTGTGTGGGACCCTTTAATTTGTTTGGGTTTGTGGTCATGGGGTGAACGTGGTTATTGTTAGTTGTCGTGTGGATATACCTTGAGTGTAAAGGCTTATAGGTCCATATGTCTTAGATGAAGCGTCATTTGTTGTGTGTAATCAGTTACATTGTAATTATTGTTATGTACAATGTCTTGAGAAATGTTCTTTTAGATTCTTTAAACATTTTTTATTTAATGTAAGAATTACCTGGGACTTAAGTCTGAAGTGTACACATTCACCTTCATTCCTAGCTCGAGATCTGTATAATTTTGATTGATAGTTTATTTTCACTTCATTTAGAAATGCTGCAGATAGTATTTAAAAAAGTCCAGGGATGCAGCCTCAGTTTTATGGCTGATTTCTTTTTAGCTTTACCTGCCTCGTGATATTTGATAGAAATATCAAAGACTCTGAAATTGTTTTTTTGCCATATATGCTCAGTTAATGTTCTAGTTACGCATGTGGTTTTTATTTTTATCATTTAGTGCATATTTTCATTCACAGCTAGAGGAAGTATGCAAATCCTCAGACCAGGTTTTGTAGATGTTTGCCTGATCTCAAACCAGCATGTCCCGCAATCTTGCTTTAACTCTGTCCACAAACATGCGATCCCCATCACAATCTACTGCAAATCCAGAAATAATTTGCTTCATTTGCTTCAAATTTTGACATGAAAACATTTGCTGTGTCATGACAGTTAGTGCAGCTCTCAAGACTAAAGTCTTATTTGTTCTGAAAGGACTCAATGGCGCTGAAAAGAAACAGTAAAAAAGGAGGGAATCTACTGAAGAGAGGAGGGTGGGGGGTGGAATACCAATGGAATGTCACTCATGTCAGCACAAGTCCATGCAAAGCCTCTTTCTATTCATTCTCACCTGTGAAGCTATTCTCTCTTATTCTCTCTAAACTTGTTTCAGTTTTCCTTCCAGTTTATCTCTATTTGCGCTTCTTATCTTTGCCTGCTTATCTGAAAAGCAGAAAACCAGAACAGAATCCTGGCTTTTTGTTTTAATGTTGCTTTTCTGTGATAAAGTCTACAAAAGCAGAGGCGAATTCACTGATGAAACAATCCCTTTTTTAAAAATAGCAGTCAGTTTCCTCCAAAATCAGTAACTTTTTCTGATTCTGATTCTGAAATTTAAACATGTCATTCTGATTGTTAGCTGAAATGCTCTGGATCATGATGTATCTTTTTAACTTGCTTCTTGTTTTGTATTTTTTTTCTTCAGTATTCCATCACCATATTAATCCTCAGGGACATGTGAGACGGTAAGTCTGTCTTTAATGAATAAATGATTGAAACGAGGCTAAGTTGTTTTTGGTCTTTGGCCGCAGGAGCAAGTAATGCTAAATTTAGTTGTAACAGCTAACTAGCTTTTTATTGTTTTTCTTCTTTGAGGATATATTTTACTGTGTTTCTGACTTCTTGCGCATTGCTTCTGAAAAAGGACTGCCACTGTGGAGCCAACAAAACCTCAGGGTTCGCTGCTAGCTTAGCTCCTAGCCTTTTTTACATAGGCTTTTTAATAAGCAGAAATCTTCTGTTGTCTGTTACAGTGGCAAGCCAAGATTCTGTTGAAGCCAGTTTTCTAGGGTGTGGTGGAACTGAGCTAACCTAAAGCTAACACAAGGCTACCTATCTTTGAGTATTTCAGAGGTGTAATAGCGGAACAGGTTGTCTTGACTCAGTCACTGTGGCATGTGAATGGCATTGTCCTGAGCCTTAAATTAAAATGTGCCTTGCGTGACAGATGTTGTCACCCACTCCAACACTATAGCTGAGTAATGGGACAAATAACAAAGTACACAGCAACAGAAAATCTGTCATTCGCGCTTTGTGTGTTGCAACCACATATTTGTCGGGCCAAATGTTTTTACACAAAACCGCCAAACATGTTCGCATGTTGCATAGGTTCATACATTGTTTTGACAAGTGTCCAAATTTGCTGGAATGCATAAGCATGCATGGCAAGTTTTTTAAATATACATTTTACAAATAAAAGGCTCTTGTGTGGTCTACCTTGTTTATTCACATATTATAATTGTTGTATGAATGCATGTGTGTGTGTGTGTGTGTGTGTTTATAAACAGCTACCATCTTAGAGTAAATTATTATCTCTTCCTTTGTTTTTTCAGAATCTACTAGACCAACTCTTCAGCCACTATTCATTTCTACCCACAACAACGTACCACCGGGGCAGCTGGAAAAACTACCCTCATGAGTGGAACACACCTTAAGGGCTGGCCCTCTCTCTCTCTGTCTCTCTCTCTCTCGTGTAACCTTTCCACCTCCAACCACAGAGGTCATGTTCCGATATGGGAATTCCCTTCACCTCCACCCACCACCCGATATATCTCTTCCATGCCCCAGGAAACCCCCCTCACTATCCTGAAGACTTGAGGACTGAAGAGGGTTATGGGTCAAGGGTCCGGAGAAAATACTACCACCACCACCCCCCCAGTCCAGCCTCAACTTCAGATTTGATCCCATTGTTGACCCTTACCTTCGGCTGAAGAGTTCTGCTCCTTTTGTTCTTATAGAAATTTGATACACCGGTTGTCTTTACCTGAACCCCCAAAGCCCTCCCCCAGGTCCTCAAATGTAAGAGGCTGTCACAGTAAAATATTACTCCACATTAAACCTGAAAATGAGTCTAGGATTCCAGAGCAGTGGGACTTGGCAGCTGTCAGTATGGAAGGTATCAGCTTTAAACACGTCACCGCACCTGCGAAGGGCTTCTTGCCATGCCACCTCTGTTTCGAGTCTCGAGACTTATTTTCGCTCTCTTTTCGTTCGCATTTTCTTCCAGCCGCCCCAGCACACTCTTGTAGCGAGTTTCTAGCCGTAGATGTCCCTGGGGCAAGCCTCGGCGCATCTGAAGTGTGTGACCAGAGAGAAAAAAAGAAAAAAGGATGAGACATTTTTGTGGCTAGTGGCATTCCATGGTTTTGCAGGCTAGCTGTTCCTGTGCTCTCCTGGGCGTCGCCTGCAAAGAGCTGTTGTGCTGTAACAGGAGTTCAAAAGGCTCTGACACTGTTTGGAAAACGTTTTTTTTTCAAAGTCACCTTTACCTGAGCTGTCGGACTGGGAAAAGCAAACCCGCTGAGTTTTTGTTATCGCATTTATTGTTTAGATTGAAATAGCAGTCACAGCCAACAGTGTGATTTTGTTTCTTCTTGGTGTGTTTTGAAACCTCAAATGAACGCACAGACGTGATGAGCAGTACTAATGTGAACTTGTGTGCCTCTGCGTGTGCATATTATGTTGTTTTGGGAGATTCCGGGGTACATGTCCTAGCACACCTAACATAATCACACATTTATACATTAGAACAAACTAACGTATGTGATTATTGCCTTTCTGCCCATGTAGAGTTTTTTTTTTAAGCTGCAGAACTTGGTCTGAGCTATGTGTCTGAAATGTTGGACTAGAGGGCCCTGTAATTCTCCAACTGAGTGAATTGATGGTTATTCCATAGTTAGCCACATTGAAGTCCTGTGGTCTTCCACCACAGCTCGACTCTTAAAGAGCACAGCTACTTGAGACCTTTACAATACAGACCTTTGCTTTACTTCAGGTTTGATCCCAGAAGTAAGTTTGGATTTTAGAATTTGACTTTAATTTCATACAGGTTAAAAGTATTTTTTTTTCTAGAGGGGTGTTGTTGAATATGGTACTGTATATTAAAGTCTCAAAGATAAATTAATGAAACTTTTTTTTTTATTTATAGTGCATTTTAGTGTTTACAGATGTCAAGAGCTCAAGTGCCTATGGTGTATAAAAGGTCATGATAATGATTTTGTATATTCCAAAACTGGTCTGTTGTATGATTTTGAATTGAAATGAAATTAAATTAGCTTTTAATTAAATGAAAAACATTTTATTTTAGTGTTTTTGTGAGACTGCAATGCACTGGGCCATTTTTTCTTCATATGCTCATATTTTAGACCTATGTGATCCAGCAGTACATGATTCAGTGGATTTATTATTGCTTTAACTTCGATATTTAGCCGAAAATAATCTCAGGTTGTTTACAAAGTGGGTCTATTATCTGCTTGACTGTTTTGCTCTCTAAGCCACCATTTATTTATTGTTTTTCTTTAATGCCACTGCTGTATACTACTTTTTGGGTCTGACTGATCTGATATGGAAAGCTGATGTCAGTTACTTTTTGATTTCTGCTGCATGTCTTGTGGCTACAGTCTAAGGAGAGTTAAAAAAGAGGGTGTGGAATGTAGGCAGGTTGTTGAAAGCAAGGCTTTTCTCTTCCTTCTGTTTTACATCCATACCTTCCCCCCGTTCCTACCACACCCAAAAAAAACAGTTGACTACGTTCACTAAGCCCCCAGCCATCGCTGTTGATTTTTCAAATGAAAATAAGTGCACATCTTTGACAGAGAGCAAAGGCGATAAGGATATTTAGTTTATATGCAGTTTATATGCATACTTTTTTTTCAGCAGTATTTGTGCATTGAAATGTGCAGAAGTGTGTTCTCTGTAGATGAAGCGCATTGCATTTCCACGTAGAAAATCAACAGAATGTCATTGATTTACTGGTATTTACTGGTTATTTTCCGATATGTCTGGTTAGTAAGATTGTTTAAGCATACATTTAACTTTGTTATAACAGATCTCATAAATACCATAAATAAATATCATACCACAATATTTTTGGAAACTGTCTCAATACTAAATCATAATATTCAAATATTAAAACTGTCAGTGCCACTTGGCGGTGTTATCCTTGCTTAAGATTCTAGTGTATCTATTCACTCTAGTCTCCATAAGGGATTTTCCCAGTCCATTTTCATTCCTGGCTTCTTCTCTACTGACTAGTGATGCCTATTAAGGAGATGGTATCCAAAGCCTGCCCTCCAGCGTCTGCTTGTAATGTATTTTTTTCTTTGTTGCTTTGATGACAAAGCCGATACGCTGTCAGTATCGCAGAAACTCGAGCTGCCCTCTGTTTTGCTTGTTGTTCACATGGTTGATGTAATGTAAATCCACAATCAACTAGAGCTTCATGCTGACGTTTCCTATCTAGTATGCACAAATTCAGAGATCTGTCTTTGTTCTGTTTTTTTGTTTTAATGTGGTGCTTTATCGATTACACATTGCCGTTGTACTGCTGTGAAATTACAGAGGTGTGCTTAAGAAGTGGCCAGTCGAGCAGGTTCATTTGCCTTAAGTCAACAGTGCAGATCCTTTAAGGCAGACCAGGTCTGGTCCAGCAAGTATGCGGATAATAGAGTGATTGTGCAACACTGTACTTGAATGTAAACAGCTTTTCAATAAACGTGAAACCTGCAAAAAAGCGTCCACACCCTCTGTGTCATTCTGGGCTCAAACAAGGGATTTGAAAGATTTTGGCCATGGCTGCATCTTTTGCAACAGTTTGTGCAGTTTATCGGCCTTTGACTACCTGCTCCAGATTTCCTTCCACTAAACAGATTTTCAGTAGGGTGTAAGTCTGGGCTCTGACAAGGCCATGCAAGTCCCTTCACCTGTTTCTCTTTCAGCCACTGTGGGGTCAGTTTTGCTGTGTGCTTTGGGTCTTTGTCATGCTGGAAGGTGAACCTTCCGCCCACCAGTAACTTTTTGGCAGAGGGCAGCAGGTTTTCCTCAAGAAGGTGACAGTATTTCTTTTATCCTGAGAAGTGCCCCAGTCCCTGCTGCCAAGAAACACCACCACAACCGGATACTGCCACCTACGTTTTTTTTCACTGTGGGTATGGTTTACTTGGGATGGTGAGCTGCATTGACTTTTTGCTGTTTAGGCCAAATAGCTCAATTTTGGTCTCATTTGACCATAGCACCTTCTTCCATGAGTGTTCCTTGAGTGTTTTTTCTCGCACATTAATGAAGTAATGTTGTTGTCATATGGACACGGTGACCACTCTTTGCCATAAATTCCACTTGGGAGGATGGTCTCATTTGGGGAGGGTGTAGTATCCAACACTTTCCACGTCTTAATAATATACTTTCCTGTGCTCTTAGGGATTGATTAAAACCTTTTTTATCAGTGTCCTGACTTGTGCCTGTCCACAACTTTATCCCTGAGATCTTTTGACAGTGCCTTGCCACCCATAGTTGATTCTTTGCTTTAATTAGCACTACTGGAATAGTACTGGAAGTACTGGAATGCTCCATAAAAAGCTGTTTTTATGCTGAACTACTCAAAACTGATCACAGGTGGAAGCCAATTAGCTCACTGTGGAGTGGAGAAAATGATTGCTTACACTTGACAGTATTTTAGGTGAGGGTTGATCCTCTTTTTTTCTTAAGTTGTGCTGTCTTATCTTTCACTTGCAGTGAGTAAATGCAGCTGGAATTTGTGTGTGTGTTTTCATTTCAGACTGCAAAGCATCAAAATGTAAATCGTTTAAAGGAGGTAATTTTTTTTCTATACTGACTGTAATTAAGTGTCCAAAATCTGAGTGTGTGTGTTCATGTTTGTGCATGCTGAGGTACATGTACAGTGTCCATACGCTTGTATGAGAGCTAATTGCTGGTACTTGTTTGTGTGAATACATTGCACTTTCCTGTTAGCTCCCCAGCCTCAGGTCAGAAAATGTGGACTTTCTGGTTCTCACCTCCACCCCCTTTATCCTTTTCTCTTACCCTGCATATCTCTCTTTTGTTCTTTCAGTGCCTTGTACTTATTGCAGTCTGCTGGTGTCCCTTTTTCACTCTTAATCTTCTCGTGTTTCAGGGCTACACTGTTAAGAGGAGTCTTCTGAATCAGACTTGTTCGTCCAGTGCTCCACCATGTGATTACGCTAACCTGTAATTACTCTGTAGCCAGTGTTGCAAGTGTGTGTAAAGTAGATGTTCATTTCATAGCTCCACCGCTTCCAGAAACTTGCTGCTGCAGGTTCGAATATTTCCTCTAATGCCTTTTCCTCTTTTTGAATCCACCAATGAGGTGCTTGTAGCGCTATTTAGTTTTAAGGAGCTTCATTAGCTTGTCAAATTTCAGGACCATCTGCATGGACTTTGAGTCCTGGTCACAGCTCTCTTGAGTCTCAGGATTATATCTGGATAAGATTTAGCCACAGATAAGACTAATCTGTTGCTGAAAACACAACCATGATACTTTTAAAAACAGATTTAAATCAGATTTTAACTGTATGCCACTTTGGATGAGCCAGTTATCTCATGTAAAGCAACAGGTTTTTTTCAGCAATGAAATAGGAGAATCAACAGCTCTCTTCTTGTAAACATGGCGTGTGTTGTGCAATACTGTGGTTTTCTTTTGAATATCACAGAAAAGTTAGAAGCACCGGTGACTGGTTGTTTTATACAAGCTGATTTGCATATTACTCACCAGTACGCAAATTTCAGTCTGGCCGACTGGAGACGTACTGGTCTTACAAGTGTACATGCATGTGGTTAAAATTATTAGGTTTTTTAACCAGGCGTAAACAGGGTCTTTGCCTTTTCTGGCCAAAGAGAATCAGAGTCTAGTCAGGTTAGCTGCTTTTTTTGTACAGAAAGGAAAGTTCATTCCATTTCTGAGTGTCAAAGTTAAGTTTCAGTATGAGTGGCCGGGTCCAACATAGACAGGCCAATATAAAATTTATTCTGTACATCCCTGGTAATCAATGATATCTCACATGTACCATTACTTTACAAATTTAATACAACACACTACTGTAGAACAGCCAGACCATCAGAGCTTCCTTAAAGGCCGAAGATAATCATGAAATTTAGTAGACTTTTGCAGTTGCTGTATTCACATTTTCAGCAGGTCTCACATTTGTTGCTTTTTATGAAAACAGATATTTCAGATCACTTAGGCATGGTTGGTGGATTTTAGTCAATAACAATAAATGATGAACAATACGTTTCCATGCAAACAATAAGTTACACGAGAAATGCATTGCGGAATACATCCGTGGCACGGAAATAAAATCTTCAGTATGATCCTACTGCATTTTCATTGGAGGCATTCATTTGTTCATTTTCTGTAACCGCTAAATCCTTATTAGGGTCTTGAGTACCCGGAGCCTATCCTGGGGTCTATGGGTGTGAAGCAGGGACTCACCCTGTGTGGGGCACCAGCCCACCGCAGGGTGCACACACACACACACACACACACACACACACACACGTGCACAAACACACACACACAGCATTCACTCACAAAATCACACCTATGGTCAATTTTAGAATGCCCAATTCACCTGATGCATGTCTTTGGACTGTCACAGACTTACCTGTCTAGGTTATTGATTACCTGTCAATGATCTAGATTCTCCATCCTCTCTGTGCCCAATTCCACTTATATCACTTATCACTGAGAGATACCTGTGTTTATAAATGAAGGACTGAATAGGGCTTGAAGTAACTCAACAAGTTAACTTAACCTCTCAACCTTTGGAGGAAGTGTGGGCTCATTAGTCAGTGTCATGGTCAGATGCCTCTCAGTTCCTCACGCCTTTTCATTACTATTGTAAGATAGTTGACCCGTCTGTGCTCCTATTACAAGTGTTGAGGGGTTGGACATGCCTTGTGGGCAGAATCCAAATTAATGTAATGAATTAAGATGAGTACTTGAACTTTGCTATATAACATTGGCTTTTCAGTGCTGCTTAAAAATCCACCAACAAATTGCCAACACCATAATATTAGCTTGTATTCCCAAGAAAAACTATGAGCTTTCACATAAAAGTAAAAAAGCAAATGTCATTTGTTTCGAGTAAAGCATTACAACTTTTCATATTTCACGCTACATTTTCTTATTAGGCTGAATAAGATATTTGGCAATGTTCTGTAAAACTTGTCCAACCTAAGAAAGAATTGGTGGGTTAATTGTCAATGGTCAGCTGTCAAAAGATCAGGCTCAAAGCCTCAGTTGTTTTTTTAGAACCAAACTAATCCTTGTTGGCGGAAACCCCTGCAACTTTGGGGAAATTGCAAATATCCTACACATTTTTATTTCATCATGCATTTTAGTGTTAAATTATTAAAAAATATATAATTTACTAATTTTGTAACATAAATTTTCACATAAATCCAGCTAAATTTCCATATAAAATATAACTGTATAAATGTTTTAGGGCTGTAGAGAGAACACAAAGCAACCATATTTTGGCTGCTGCCCTGTGACACATCTCTGGCAGATGCAGTCCAGCATTACAGCATCAGAACAGTTTCCCTTTAAAGCCCTGTATTTTCGTTACTGTAAATAAAATAAAATTATTACTGTATTACACGCTAACAAGAATTACAGTAAAGTCTATACAGGGGTAGTCTCGCGTAGCCAGACTTTCAGACTGACGGCTGAAGGTCTGGAATTCATAGCCACTTTTTTTGGCCAAGGCCCGCCCATAAGGCCGTTTGACTGACATGTCAAACAACTAATCACAGTTCGTTTCGTTCAGCGTCA
>JBBPDC010158291.1:0-19239 GCA_037974485.1 Hemigrammopetersius urotaenia | reverse complement strand
ACAGACTCCTATAATAACTAAACAGAGAGCAAAACTATAACCAAGGTTCTTCAGCATAACGCTGGAAACAGGGCAAAACAGGCATCGAGAACAGAAACAGAAAAAAACGAAACATGGCACGGCTACGCCAGTCCAGGCCGTGACACATACACAGATATGGACCCAAATGCAAAATCCAACAATGTAGAAAAGAATCTAAAAAACAGAAAATCTGACAAAGGTATTCAAAATTAAGACCACAAGGCAAAAGGGGTAATCGAAGGTCTAGAAATGGATCAAAGAAGCACGGGGAAAAACTCCAAAACACGCTCAGTAACTAGGTAGAGCAAGTATACTTCGGTAGATAGTCCTATAGTACCAGGAAGCCTAGTACTCAGGTGATCTAGATCTCCGCTGTAATCTGAAGAGGGCTGTCTGGGAGCATCTGACTAGGACATCACAAATCCCATATCAGTACATCCCTACTATTGCATTAGCAATAATTGTGTTGCTTTTGAATATTTTAGTTATATGGATATTACTTACATGTGTGAATAAAGTAAAGTCCATACATCACTTTAGTGTTTCTTTATTAATTAAAGTGACCATTCTGTCATACGTGAACACCACAGCACTGCATTTAACCCACTCACCAAGTGAAGCAGCCAGGAGCACAGCGCACAGGGAGCAGTGAGGGAGGGTGATACCTTGCTCAAGGGTACCTCAGTGGTACCACTATCACTATTTGAACTTTTTGATGGTGGGGCAACACCCTTACCACTGGGCCACCAGCTACCCCCTATGTTGCTTAGGCCTTGTTCAGACAGACAGTTTGTCTTTTAGCATATCTGACTTGAGCAGACAGATTAAGCAGGACTGTCTGAACAGCAATAAGCCACATAAAATCCAAACCTAATTCAAGGTAGACCTCTGCACATGTGGCTCAGATTGACCAGTCAGATTGATTTTGTGCTTCTTCCATGTAATGTTGATTTCATGTATTTTTTAGGAGACTGTGGTTTCCCGACGTAACAAAAAAGTTTTTTTAGATTTTAATGTGTTGAGCTGAAGCATTTCATGGACATTTAGGTACACATTAATTGCTGCTATTAATTTTACAATGGTTTATAGTAAAAATCTCAGAATATTATTGGGATGTAATTATTTAGCTAACATTGTCTGCTGATCAAAATGCAAAAAAGTTGTAAAATGTAGTATGATCATATTGCTAGTTTGTGTAATTTACGTAACGGCTTCACTAATCTGATTACTGGGGACCTAAGACAAATATAACAGGTCTTTTTGCCTTTTTTGTGTAATTAATTACTGAAGCTACAAAAAATAATCCATGAAAATCTGACATTTTTGGCACTCATGCTAAAATAAAGTTTTGGGGTTTTTTTGACCTATGAACAAGCTGGCGCATTTTGCAATAAACTTGAGACGCCTTTGGTAGGCTCCTGCTTCCTGTGTCCTCAGTGACATCTCGCTCTCCTATGATTGTCTTCCAATGCGTGTTGTTTGATGCAACAAATTCCACTGTGACCCAGTGGAGACCCAGTGGCAGACGGCTCAGTTGGCCTTGTATGCTCTCTCTCATGCATTCCAGCCTTCGGTAGTCATTTCCCCATTCCCTTCTGTAGTTTTGTGGGGGTTTTGCTGGTGGACTATGCTCGGAGATTGGCATTTTTTAACTCTTGCGCCGCTATCAGATTGTGGCAAGTCTCACTATGATTGAGAAGCATATTCTCTGTTTTAGTAGTGAAGCGTAACATCACAGAAAGAGGGAGAGCAGCAGGGTGTTCTTTTGTCTCATACAAATTTCTTTAATACTCTGAACTGTAATATTTCTCTTCCTTAGGTTTGCATTGAATTGCTTCTCGAAATACAAAACTGGGCGCCTTATAGTTTCCAGTTAGGGATGATTCCGTATTTTATGGGACAGTTGGCAAGCACGGCTCATTTTGTCCACAGGGAGTGTGGTTTGCATGGAGGGAAAGCTCCTGTTTACTGAACACTCTGATGATGTTTTTGGATGGTCAAAACTAACTCTGTGCTTCAGTGAAAAGCTTATATATGTTGCAACAACTTCATTTTTTGTTGTAAGATAACGCTCCCAGACTTAAGTGCGTGTCCTTCTTCTCTGCTGTTATGGACCTTTAACATTTGGTATTTATTTGTTATACCAGGCTTTTATTTGTTTCATTTTGTCATTGTGTCATTTTATGAATACTGTAAAAATAACGTTGTATGTTGTAAGATGTACGGATGTTGTATTGGATGTTGCATTTACTTTAGCACAGGCGATGTTCTAGATGAGGTAAAATATGTTGTGTTGTCTCATGTAGTGCAGAAAAGGAGTACTGTCTTCAAAGACCTAATTCTCCTCTGAGAACTTAGAATAACAGTTTCATGTTCATGTAATAAACTGACATAACTAATACAAACTTCCCAAAAACAGAAAAAAATGTTATCTGATGGTTTACTAAATTTTCTGGTGGGATCTTAATCTTCTAGCAGCTCTTAATTTTATGTCTAGACTTACTAGTATGAGGGACATGTTTTCTTGTGCACTCGACCTCCGAACCACAACATCCTTGCCGGTGTGTAGATCTCTACTCAGAACGCATCTGTTCAGATTAGCCTACCCCACGTGGCTTCATACCACTATGATCTATATGTATTTAAATGTCTTTTGTATGTATATTTGTATGTATGTGTTTTTTTCTGTAAAGTGACCTTGAGAGCTGTGAAAGGCACTGACAAATAAAATGTATTATTATTATTACAAAGCACAGATGTATGTGAACCTGGAAAGGACCATCTGCCAAAGCATCTGTAAATGCAAATAAATAAGTATTCAGACCTTTTTTTGTTTGTGTTTTAAAGATTTTATAGTACATATATCCTATGCTTAAATATTCTTCTATACTTCACCATTAAAACTTACACTTATAGTCTATGGACATTATTCCCATAAATACGAACGGAACGAATGGATAAACAAATAGGTGTTAAAAGTTAAAGTGATCAGACCATGAATAAATAACATCAGTACTTTTGTTGCAAAGTGGATTATTCTTTGAGATGTCTGGTGTAAGACATTCTTATTTTCCCCGTTTGTTTTCTCTTGGCAAACCATTTTCAATTCCCTGAGGTTATGAAGGTCAGCTCTCCTCCATGCATTTTCAGTGGGATTCAGACTAAGGATGCACCAAATATTTGTCCGAAAATGGCAAAAAATGCATTTTATGTTTTTGGCCGGATGTTTTTTTTTTTACGTGACCGAAACAGTGATGACGCAATCAACAACCGCAACCTGCACGTGCCAGATTGGATTAGAGTCAACATGTATTAATTTATGCAATTGCAATGCTTGACTTGAGTGCACAAAGTCCCAGCCATAACAGCAATATTACAAAAAAATTGGTATAATAATTTCTTTCCTTTTTTTGGTTTAGTTTTTTCGGCCAAGTGTTTCCTCATTTTGGGTTTTCGGTTTCGGCCAAAATAATTTCGGTGCATCCATAATGATATAATGACTATGCAAGCACCCTCAAGAAACCTAGTTGTTGAGGCTGAATATTTGTTGAAATGTCCATCCTCTTCCCATATTTAATTTCCTGGCCAATTAAATTAAATTCTCTTCTGATATGTTTAGGTATATTACTCTACTCATGTTCCCCTAAAAAACGTGCAATGCCTCTGAACTGATTAGAGAGAAGTAACCCTATATCATGATGATCCCACCTCCATACTGTTACGTCCCATCTCCGGCCGCTAGAGACCGCTATTTGTGTTTGTGTGTGTGTGGTCATTAGGTACTGAGCAGCCCAGGTGCTGGGAATTGTAGGTAAGCAGGCACTGGGAGGCGAGGTATCTAATGACATGTCCACTTGTGACTATAGAGTGTTAGTTAATTGTCTGCGTTGTATGAACTACGCCAGTACCACTCCCAGAAACATCAGGGAGAGGCCGGAGGGAATGTGTTCTGGAGAACAAGGCAGAGAGAGGGTTACTCTGCCCCTATGTGTGTGAGTTTGGAGAGAAACAGTATTCTCCTTCAGTGTACCGGTGTGAGTGCACCTTGGAAACTGTATTACTCTGCAATGCTGTTGAGGAAGCTCCTCTGAAACTGTGACGTGTTGCTGTGTGCTTGTAAACTTAGAACAAAGTGACTGTCCTGCGCAGGTGTGTGCTGAGGTTCAACAGAGGAACCTGATCTGGCGGTGACGCAGACAGAGCATGAAGACGATCAATAACGAGCCGGGAAGTGCCAGTGTGACGAGTGGTAGTTCACTGACCTCTTTGTACCCCCCTCTTCTCTATCTCCCTCTCTCTCTGTCTGTATTAGTGCAGGAGTGACACGTCGAGCCACAGTCTTACATGGAGAGGGATTTCCTACACCAGGCTCGACAACAAAGTGAAGTGAAAGGCTCAAAGACTTTGCTGTGTGAACTTTCAGGGTTTGCCAAGGTCCTCCAGGGAATCCTAGGACTAGCATATGATGGAAGAGTGTCACGGAGTGAAAGAGAAAGTGACACATTGACTTCTTCGTTTGTGTTTGTTTCGAGAGCTTGAACTTTCATTTCTGAATAAAGAAAGCCTTTCTGAAAAAGCATGCTGCCTACTGCTGTGTCCTTCCCCTCAGCCACCGTGACACATACTTCATTCTGGGTTTGGTGTTTTTAAATTATATACGCAACCCTTTCCTTTCCAGACATGAGGATCTGAATTATTGTTACAGTAATGATTGCAAAACAATAATAAATGCAGCAGCAAACTTGTTGTGACAGCTGTGCTCTCGTTCTGTTTTCATACGTACACAAATGTTTCTGGTATTTTGCTCGGAATATTTCAGCTTTAGGGGAGTTTTGTGATTGTGAATGTTTGCAAAATGTAAGAGTTCTGAGAATGTATGGAAAATGAGTTTTAAGAATATGAGAATGTGATACTGTTTTGTGTCACAGTGTAATACAGCAAAATAATCTATGATGATATACATTCTCACAGCTGTACTGTTTTGTGTTTGTTCTCTTCAGTATGTGGAGAGGGCTGAATGTGAACTGCGCAGACAGCTCAGGATACACACCTCTACACCATGCTGCGCTCAACGGACACAGGTAAATATACACACCACAGTTACACTATGTGGACAAAAGTATTGGGACACTTGACCATTACACCAACAGAGACTTTAATGACATTACATTTAAATACATAGATTTTAATATGGAGTTGACGCCCCTTTGCTTCCACTCTTCTTGGAAGGCTTCTGTGGGAATTTGTACCCATTCATTCTGTCAAGCATTTATGATTTCAGGCTCTGATCCTGGATGAGAAGGCCTGGCTCGCAATCTCCGTTTCTGTCCATCCCAAAGGTGTAGATAGGGTTGCTGGACCTTGCTTTGTCCACTGGGGTAGCCATGCTGGAATAGAAAAGGTTCTTCCCCAAACTGTGTCCACAAAGTTGGAAGCATGGTGTTGTCCAAAATGTCTTGGTAAACTGAAGCATTGATTGTTTATCACTGGAAGTAAAGGGCCAACTGAATTTGATAATTAAGAAATGTGTCGGTATGTAGTTGGTATACAAATTTACATAGATTTGACTGAGCCACTAGATCAGGGGTAAGATGTTTAACTAAACTAACAAAATAAATGTTAGCTGTAGCTGACTTTGTTAACTGAAGCTGATGTTCCAGAAGGATTACATTTGAATCTTCTGACATGTAGTGAAGTTTAAGTGATCCGTGAATTAAATGTCTTGCTTTGCATATGACCACATATTGTTGTCTTAACCTAGATGAGGCTGTTCATTCTACAGTATACACTAGTCAGCCATAAAATTTAAACCACCTGCCAAATGTCGTATGAGTCCCCCTCATGCCACCACAACAATCCTGACCCATCGAGGTGGTCTGTGGTATCTGATACCAAGACTTTAGCTGCAGATCCTGTAAGTTGCCAGTCGGGTCTTTTGTGGATTGGACTAGTTTGTCCGGCACATCCCACAGATGCTCAATCACATTGAAATCTGGGGAAATCTGAGACCATTTTGTCAATTTAAACATGTTTTTACTTTTGAACAATTTTTGCGGTTTGGCATGGCATCCTACTGAAAAAGACCATAGCCGCTAGGGAATACCATTGCCACTGTGGATGTACTTAGTCTGCAGCAATTTGTAGGTAGGTGGAACATATTTAAGTGCCATAAACATAAATGCCAGGACCCAAGATTTCTTAGTAGAAAATTCCCCAGAGGATCACGCTTCCTCTGTAGCCTGACTTCCCCATAGTGCATGCTGGTGCCATCTCTTCCCCAGGGGTCAGCATGAAGACTCTGACTCATCTGTATATACAAGCTGCAATGCACTGTGTTTTCTGGCACCTTTCTATCACAGGCAGCATCGAGTGTAAATGCAATTTGTGCTGCAAAAGGTCTTATGTGGGATGAGACCAGATGGGCTAGCCTCCGCTCCCCACACACATTTATGAGCTTTGTGCAACCATGACCCTATCGCTGGTTCCCTGGTTGTCTTTACTAACTACTGTGTACTGAATACATCCCTCAAGACCTGTCAGTGCTCTGAGCCTGTTTTCCAGCCATCACAACTTGGCCCTTGTCAAAGTCATTCATATCCTTACACTTGCCCATTTTTTTTGCTTCCAACATGTCAACAACTCTTCAGTTGTTGCCTCATATATCCCACCTTTGACAGACACCCATTTAACGAGATAATCAATATTATTTACTTCGCCTATCAGTAGTTTTAATGTGGTTGATCATTGGGTGTTCCTTGCTAACTGCTAGTTGGGTGATGAGCCACATGCCTGAGTGCCACTAATGACCTGTAAGTAGTTTGTAATTCCAGTTATATCATGTTTATAATTTTATAAATATTGATATAATCTAAAATATTGTAGCATACTTTGATGTAAAATATCCTGTGAGAATATGCTTTCTTTCAGAAGTATTTTCTTTCAACTGAAAAATAGGTGCGTGAATCGACTCTTGCTGTAACTAAAGTAGTGCTTTCAATGATTTGTACAAAAAGTCAAACATATACTTAAACTGCTGGAATAAAAATAAATAAATGGGGCTAATTATTGAAAGAAAGTACAGATTTCGTCTCTAGCACAGGTGTATTTGGTCTGTAATATTGTTGACGAATACAAAACGAGACTAAATGTGGTTTACAAAATTAAAACTACGCTAAAATGTCTCTTCATTTTCGTTGACTAAAACGAGACGAGACGTTATTTCCTGTACGATAAGTACGGGAGACAAAAGTATTGGGACGCTCGACCTTAGAGTTGAACTGCGTTATTTCCCAATACGTCCATTGAGAGGCACCGTGAAATAAATCTATCTAGAGTGAAAGTGCCAGGGAGAGAGAAATGACACACACACACACACACACACACACACACACACACACACACACACACACAGTCTCTCTCTCTCACACACAGTGTTTTGATAAGCAGCCTTTCCCATATCCATGCAAAAAAGCTGATCCTAAATTGTTCTGATTGTTCTGTGTAGACTATATTTGTTCAGGTAAGTTCAGGCCAACACACTGAAGTTGAAGAGTTTTACCAGTTTTACAAATGTGGGTTTTATGACAATAGACACACATTTTCATTTTATTTGCACTTGTCACATAAATATCCTGTACATTGTTACTTGTACATGTTTTTAAGTATACACTGATTTTGAACGGATATTATTTTAATAGTTCTTAAAATTAATCCGACATGAAGGGCAGGGACAACAACTAGTTTTAAAAAATGGATAAATTGAAACTAAATTAAGGATAATGGTAAAAACAAATGGTATTGTTATTTCAGTATTTCTCATAAAGACAGTTTACATTTACTGTCAAAACAGTGTTGCTAAACGTCTTAAAAGCGATGTTTTTGACGATACTCTGGAAATATATTTCTGAGTATTTCCATTTCATCCATGTTGTTTTGTAGATAATGGGAAAGTTTCTGGAGACCAAACTGAGGGAAAAAATAAGCTGTCTTCTTTTGTTTCTCTCCTTCTTATGCTCTTAGTTTGTTCGTGTGTCTTTGTCTGGGCTAGTATCCTGCGCCACATTAAAACCCTGTGCCAACCAGCTGGCCTCAGTATTCACAGAGATTTTCAATCAATTCCTGTTTGTGTGCAATGTGCCGGGCTGCTTCAAATCCTGTATTTCACTTCCAAATAAAGGATGAAATAACTCCTCTAGAGACCTGTCCCACTCGCGTCACTGTTAATGAAGACATTCCAATGCCCAATCCTCTTCTGTCGCAGGCCAGTTGTGGCCCGTCGCCTTCACTCCTGAAAATTAGAGGTTCCTAAATGGCTGTTGACGTGTGTATATATGGGAAAAATCTTTGAACCTAGATGTTTTTCACACGTCTTATTTACAAAATCGTTATTTAACCTTTTCAAATTGAGCGTCTTGCCATTGATCTATTCTAAACATTTTCTGATGGTTCTTTAACTCATTTAAATCTGCTGCCAGAGAAGTTACAGTGAGTGTGTGCAAAAGTTAATCATGCCCATGTCCACAGCAAACACATCAGCTTATAAAACCATAGTGTATTTTCTATCACTATGTAAAAGAAACCTGAGTAGTCTTGTCTTACTGAAAGCACTGTGCTTTTTTCCAAATAAAGATTTTTTTCCTCAAGCCATTCAGGGTACACTTCACATCTATAAGCACGTATTATTGTTTTGCTTTCAATAAAAAGATCATTCTTATAAAAGGTAGCCTGTGAGGCAAAACAAAGACAAAATTTATAAATGATCCTAAGACGGCCAGAGAAGAGTAGATTTATTGAGAAAAATAGTTGCATTGAAAGGGTTTTATGGAGCAATCTCTCCAAAGAACCCTTTTGGCACCTTTCAGAGTATTTTTAAGAGTGTTGACTTTTGAGGTTTACCCTTAGGACTAGTAACTCATTAGAAACCGTGGTCTTCACTTCCATCTGCAGCAGTAGAAGGCAGGAATGCCAGGACTCTGTGTGTGGCCTTCAGCTCCTGCTGGTACTCTGCCATAGAGCCAATATCAAAAGAGGCATCTCATCTTCTATAACTGTCTGATTGGCTTAACCATTACCTGCCAAACTATGACATGCTGTCAGGTTTACTAAGAAAGCCATCAACTGAATACCCTGGTCAAATCCAGACTGAAGCCCTGTATTGACAAGATTGCTGTTAACCTCAAGCACATTAGCTGCCCCACAAAACCCATTAACTGCTCCACAGCTCAATATAGAAAGTGCCCATAAAACCTGAACTAGCAGGTAAAGAGCTTTTTCCTGGTGCTGTATCAGTCTTTATGGGTGCTTTTTACATACATTATCTTTTTGAGTAACACATTCAGATATGATTGCTGCCTGGCTTGGTTGTTTATATAAAATGGTCAAAATAAATAATAATAAAGTATTTTATTTTTATATTAAATGCTTTACTGAGACTTAAAATGTCAGTGTACGGACTGAATTACATGTCAGTAACTCAAGTATGTACTTTATTTAACCAATAAAGTCATTTCCCATAGTGTTTTTAAAATAATAGTTTCCTGTCACCACTGCCGCAGTATTAGACAAGGCAAGTTTATTTATAACGCACTTTCCAAACAACAAAGTTGACCAAAGTGCTACAGTGCAACAAGATAGGAAAAATAAAAACAAAGCAAAATAAAAATCACATAAAATTAAATTTAAAATTTGAAAGAAATAAAATTATCATAACAACAGATTTTAAATAAAAGTCAACATGTCATACTGTGTCAAAGGCCAAATTATTAATCGCAAAAGGTAAAGGTATCGCAGTTGAAATGGAAAGATTCTCTAGTGGAAATTAGCATTATTATAGTGGTGAAATATGAAAAAACAAAATAACTTTCTACAATAGACATCTAGTGCAGAATGTGTGGCAGGAATATCTCACACTTGACTCATCTATGAGTGGAATTTTTGTACAACTATTTTAGTATGATATTAGTATTAACGCCTTTACTATTGTCAGTAAATGGCGTAGTGCTGTCCATATTCAGTGTGGTAGCTGGATTATCAAGGGTCTAAAGTAAAGTGGCCTCTAATAGTCATGTACGCAGGGGGCCGCCACCAGTGAGGGGCGCCTGGGGATTGTACAGAACCTTGTGTAAGATTTATATTTATGGCATTTGGCAGATGCTTTTATCCAAAGTGACTTTCATTCCCTAACTACAGCAACTTCCCAAACCCAGTGGTGGTATTCAAACTCATGACCTACCCACTAGGCCAACATCACATTTGTCTTTAAATGTGCTGTATAAGTAAATGTTGTGGTTATCAGTGGGTAGGCAAGTCAGGCAAATTGGAAATGCTCTATTCCACTTGAGATGTGATTGTCTGTATGGGTGCCAGCGTGTCTGTCCTGCGTGGCAAAAAACCCTCCACCTGACCTTAGTGAGAATAAGCGGCTCAGATAGTGTATGGATAAATAGCTTTTAGCTGTGACTTGATTTCCTCTCTCTTTCTCTTTCTCTTTGTGTGTGTGTGCCAGGGATGTGGTGCTGAAGCTTTTACAGTTTGAAGCATCCACAAATATGGCTGACAGTAAGGGATGCTTACCTTTACACCTGGCCGCCTGGAGGGGGGATGTGGACATAGTCCGGATCCTCATACATCATGGACCCTCCCACTGCAGAGTCAATGAACAGGTATACAAACACACAGAGACACAATACAGTTATTGTTCAGTGTTCATAAAAATAACTGTCTGTTGTTATTCTACCAAAACAATAAAATTATTATTTTTTATGATTTTCTTACTGTGTTTTGTAAGATCTGTAAATTACAACCCATGGTTGAAGAAACACTTTGAATAAGATAATAGAAACATAAATTCTTGTTCTCTCACATACACAGATGCAAATGCACACACACACACACACACACACACACACACACACACACACAGTGGTTCAGTGGTTATTACATGACAAGGGATTATTACAAGTGTGTGATGGACTCAATGGTGTGTGTGTTACTAATATCTAAATATTACGCTCATGTTCTTATGAACTGTTACTGCCATTAAATCGCTGCTGCAGTTTGTTGCCCTTTTATAAGCCTGTAATTTATGCCGTACTGTTTTATAGTTATTTCCACGAGACATATGCACTAAAACACAAACACACACACACACACACGCTTAGTCATAAATAGAAAGGTAATAGAAACAGCTGTACAGAGTGGATTGCGTTTGTGAATTCAGTTAGCCGAATAGCCCAGAGATATTTGTCTGTTATAAAGAATCTAGAAATACTCACATTGTGTGCCTGTATATGTTTGTGTTTACATTCACATTTAAATGTCTGTGTGATCTTAGTAATTATGTGTGTACAGTTGTACTACATGATGCTGAGATGCTTCAGAGACAGAAAATCAATTCACCCACTCAATTCATATCCAGTGCAGAGAGCAGCGGGGTAGAATGTTAAAATAGAAAACTCTTGCCATCCAGAATTTCTGATTATCCTTCTCTCATCACTCTGTAGCACTAGAGAGGAGAAAGAGAGGGATTAGGACAGACTGGGCCACTTTAGGCGACGAATAACTGTGATTTTGCTTAAAATGGCATATCTCCACTCAGCAGAAAGCTTTTGATATTGTCTGCTATTACAGCTAGTGGTCTTTCTATTTTCTTTCACATAGATTCCTCTGCCTAAAATTTAATCAGTCAAGCATGTCTGGTGGGTTGCTTCTTTAGTTTTACACTAAAGCTATGAGGCTAATGTAGCAAGAAGTAATGGAAGCTAAAATGGAAGCACTTATCATACAAACTGCATCACCACACACATGAGCCAGGTCTTGTTAAGTTATAATGTAATCACAGAGTTGATTATATGCTTTTTGACACTGTATGACAAGGGTGTTCCAACCATTTAGACGTGCATCTGATTCCACTTTTCTCAGTCTTCAGACAGTTGATCAGGTGAGCTCCTGCTTGTTTAAGATGAAAGTGTTCAGCCACACTTGTCTTTTGTAGATAAGCCTGCTTGCTGTATTGCATACACTATATGGACAAACGTATTGTGATGCCTGACCATTACACGTTTATACCACTTTCATGGCATTCAAATACACAGACTGCCTCTGCAGCTGTAACAGCTTGCACTTTTCTTGGAAGACTTTCTACAAGATTTTGGAGTTATTCTGTGGGAATTTGTGCCCATTCTGTAGGGCATTTATGAGGTCAAGTACTGATGCTGGACGAGTGTCCACAAATTTAGAAGCGTGGTGAAGCATTAACATTGCCCTTCACTGGAAGTAAGGGGCCTAGCCCAAATCCTGACAAACAGGTGTGTTCCGATAGTTTTGTCCACATAGTGTACTTTAATCTACAAACATGGACTAAAGTATTTTACATAGCGCTGCTGAGCGGCAATCATTTAAGAGCGCTTTGATATGATAAGTGGCAAAACGGATTTATCATTGTTTTTCTATGGAGAATGCAGTATCACTTTAAACACCAGGTGAATTAAAACATGTAAAGTTATTTGACAGGATGACTGATGATTTCTTTTGATGAAGGGGAGATGGAAGATGAAACTTTTTTTTTTTTTTTTTACCAAGAGAGCGATCTGGACAGGAGAAAGGATGGTGTGTTGGTTACTAAGCAGAAGATAAATCTGACTGGATCCGAGCCAGTAATTCAGGCACAGCTGTTAATTATGTGTGGGGAAGAGAACAGAGGCACATTATTTTTCTGTTATTAAGATGTTTTTCACGATTTGAAACCACCCTCTACTTGCAGTCACCCTACTGATCTTGTTCATACTGCATGTTTGCTTTATGTCTGGGTTATTATATAAAGTATATCCAAAATTCTTAGCCAGTGTGTTGGGAACTTTGGTTACTTAACAGCTAATAATTCGAAAAAGAATTAATAAACCTCACTTGTACACTTTTTTTTATCAGTCCATACACAGGCATGTGTGTGCATGTGTAAATTTAAGTGGTCTGTCTTAGAAGTAGTGGATGTTTCTATTGAATTTCTGGCTGTGTTTTGATATGTGCTGCAGCAATCCCTCAGTCACCGGTTGGTGTATGTTTATTTGAAATGTGAGTCTTTATATGTATATACCTTTGAACCAATAACAGCATTCACTCTTCTTGGAAGGCTTTTCATAATATTCTGAAGTGTTTCTGTGGGACTTTGTGCCCATTCTTTCTGTAGAGCATTTATGAGGTCAGACACTGATGTTGAACATGAAGACCTGGCTTACAATCTCCGATCCAGTTTATCCCAAACATGATGGGGTTGAGGTCAGGGCTCTGTGTGAGTCTTCTTCCAAACAGAACTCATCCCATCGTATCTTTATGGAGCTTGCTTTGTGCACTGGGACACATTCATGTTGGAATTGAAAAGGTTCTTCCCCAAAGAGTCCACAAAGTCTAAAATGTGTTGGTATACTGAAGCATTAAGATTGCCCTTCACTGGAAGTGAGAGGCCATTTGAATTGAATAATTAAAATGTGTGTCCCAGTACTTTTGTCCATATAGTGTGTGTTTATATACGGTAACCCCCCAGTTTTATGTGGATCAGGAGTCGCGGATTCAGTCACGTGCATAGCTTTACGCGGAAATCCCCACAACAATGCGGAAACTGAAAATGTCCTCCCCCTTTTCTTTACTTTTTTTGTGGCAATAAATATATTTTTTCTGGATGTTTCACACAAGGGGACTCAGGGCAGGCTATAGCTGACCTGGAAGCACTTTTTTTGAAGCACGATTTCTCTGCGGTGCAAGCACTCACATTTCAAACTCCACAGTTTGATTGATTTCCAGGAGATCTTTCCAACGAGCCCTCATTTGTATTTTTAGCCCGAGTAGATCAGGGGTTGTTCCCCGAATACTTTTGTCCAGCGACCTTCCATCTCGGCGGCGAATTTCAATTAAAAGTGGCGAATACGGGTTTACCTTTACATTTTCTTTAAGGGTAATGCATTAAACAGAGTTTGCATTGAAATTAAAGTGTCTTGGATGCATATTTGGGGGCATATTTAGGGTTTACACTATAAAAATAGGCATTTTTTTTACCAAAACACAACAACACAGCTTTTCACTATACGCGGGTGCTCTTGGAACATAACCCCTTCCGAAAAGCGGAGATTACTGTATATACAGTATATACATGTATATATATTACCTTTCAAAAGTGACAGAAAAATCCCTTACAAATGGTTTACACTGTTTGGATGTTGCGTTATCTTTGTCTATTTTCTCATACTGGTAAAAAAAGTTTCAGAAAGTTATAGCACAACTTAAGAAGAATTTACGTACATTGCCCACTACTCTGAGTGGTATTGCTCCATTAATTTTGATATGACAAAAACATATGCACTGAAAAATATGAATAATATGAACATATACACAATTCAGATTGAGCCTCTTAACATTGGCTGCCAAAAACAGCAAGCTAGAGGTATAGCCAGAGGCATCATGCTTTTTTATCATTCCCCTAATAGAACCTATCATTCAGATCATTTTTGACCAGAATGCCTCAGCATGCTCAAGCTTGTTCAGAAACTGGAGCACACAGCATCCATCAGCGTGAGCCAAATACTGGCGCAGCATCCTTTTTCTTCTTAGTGTCACTGGATTTGTGAGGGTGGGTGTCAGAGAGCTCAGATTTCACCTGCAGAATCTTATTACTGCTGGGCTCTGTTTGAAATCTAACAACTGCTGCCAGTTAGGCTGGAAGGCACCATGTTTGAATCAAATATTTGCATGTAATGTTGCCTGGTGGGACGCACCTCCATCTGGTTGTTATTGTGGGTAGTGTGGTATCCTTTATTGCCTTTTATTTTCCATAAATCACTGTATGTCATCTCTAATGTAGTCAGAAGAAACACAGTGCTGTAGAGGGACCAGTTTGTGTACATATATAAGTACATATGTAAGATAACTGTGAATGCTAAAACTTAGTTTTTACATTATGAGATGACATCGCTAGTCAGTATTCAGACTTTTAGGTAGTTCATGTATTCCACTTAGCCAAATAAGCAAATATCAGCTAGGATAGGGAGTGCATAACTTGAACCTCTGCCTGCAGGAGAAGCATTTACTTAATGGTGACGCTCATCCCTTTTCTTCTGTATAAATCTAAATCATCCTCTATTAAGTGATCCTCAGCATCACTGTACTGATGCTGTCCCAGTAAATTGTAAATTACTAAACCCAGATCCTCTAAAATCACTCTTCTCTCCTTTTTCAATTTCACCATCTGGGACAGACCAGAACACAGAGAGAAAGATAATGTTATACCAAGGCAGTTCAAAAGAGTGATCATCTGAAGAAGTATTTTGAGTCAAAGGCTCTCTAATATAGTTAGAAGAATGGAATGTGAAGGGTGTGGCGATCTGTGATTTGACCTGTTGATGCTCTGCTGACAAACAGTGCCCAGCAGCAGGCCGGAAGAGCTCGCTCTAGCAAAGGGAACCCTCCCAAGTCACACTTATCTCCAGAGATAAATAAAGCATGCTGTAATTTGACATTCTTTATTTCTCTCACACCTCGTTTACATCAGCGGAGGAATTTGTGCATACTCTGAACTTTCAGCAGAGGAAGAGATTTTATTTATTTGCTTAAAGGGTAATCTAGTGTGCGTTGTGTTGTTTAAAATAAAGTAAAACCTCGCTCTTTCTGGCATGTTTTTTTCTAAATACTTGTGACTAAAGCAAAAATGAAACTGAATGAAGGGATTGTGCTGACTTAAACCATTCAGTACAGAATCAGTCAAATTACATATAAGCACCATTTCTTATGTAATATGTCTGTAATTAATGATGTAATTGCACTTTAAAAAGTATGTGACAAGCGTATAGAATGTAAATCTTCTGAGTGTGAATAAAGTAGAGAGAAAGAGAGAGGAGAGGGGAGAGAATAAGGAATGTGTGTGTGAATGAGAGAATATGTGTGTGATGCAGTTCAGGAATGTTTTGTTTTCTGGCTGAGAGAGATGGAAAGGTTACGCCATTCCCTCTGCCTCCAGACCCCCACAATCCTCGAGAGAATTCATTCACATTCCCTCATTTATATCTCTTGCATGCACACACAACTTGTTTTAGCTTTATATACAAGAACATGGTTGCAACAAGAGTGTAAAGAGTGTAAAAGTTTGAACAATTTCCTCTGGGATAAATAAAGTTCTCTGATTCTGATTCTGAAGATGCAGTAAGTCCAGATTAGATTCATGATACTGAGCTTACATTTCAATATTCTTGGACAAAATGCTGAATAAGGACAAAGGACTGTGTCCATGTTGTTGCATAATTTCCTAACCACACTAGAGCTGGGAGGCAGGGTGTGTGTGTGTGTGTGTGTGTGTGTGTGTGTGTGTGTGTGTGTGTGTCTGTGTGTTTCTGTGTCTGTGTGTGTCTGTGTCTGTGTGTGTGTGTGAGTGCATGCCTGGCTGGTCTTAGACGATGTTGGCTGATTTCAAATATCAAAGTTAAATATCGATATTAGTTTTCCCTTGCCATGATGAACATTGTTACAATTTCACTGTTATTTCACTAATGGTTTCACAGGAGGTCTGTAACTCATTCTAGATTTATTTGATGGTTTTAATGGAATCTAAAGGTATTCTACAGGAAACTAGTGGCCTCTAATAGTAACCATGAACACTCATTATGAAGCAAAACCCTCAGGGTTTAATTCTAATGGATCAAATGGTCTATTTCAGTGGTCTGTTTTATACTTAGCATACATCCTTTACTCTATTTATTTTACACAGGCCCCGGGTCAGTATTGTGAGGTCATTTCCTGTGTGAATGTGTGCTGTGTTGTGTTTGCTCGTATAAGTTAAACCATGTGGTTTTCTGTGTGACTGTCGCAGCATCCGGTTGTGTTGGTAAGCATTCCTTGTTTGGGCAAATCATCGCAACCTGAATGTCTCTCACTATCAGCTGAATTTTTTTCACTATCAGCTGTGTGTATGAGAATTATGTGCCTGTGTGTGGACCTGCACAGGCTTGACCAACAGGATGTATCTGAGTACACACTCTTTCCCTCATACAGTCGACCATGTTAAAATCCATTACAGTAATCCCCCACTTTTTGTGGGGGTTAAGTTCCAAGTGAATAACCGTGTTGTGTTTTGGTAAAAAAAACCCACCTTTTTTATAGTATAAACCCTAAACACTTCACTTGCATTTTAATGCCATTCTTTTTTGCAAAACTTCAAATACAAAACTAGTACAAAATATTGTTAATTAACTGGCAAAAAATTCATGGTAATATTTACCTTTTAATAACGTTCCCTATCTATTGTTGCAGTGAAGTGTCATTATAAATAAGTGGGTGCAATAAATTCTATGAATAATAAATAAATAAATGAATAATAGACATAGATTTTCAGAGCTTCTCAGTCTCCTCTCTCAGAACGTATTATTCATACAAGCATTTAATGATAGTGCTGTATGAAAAAGTGATGAACCTATGAACAGCATAAATGTTTTAACAGCAGTATGTTCTGTATGTAGTAGATATTGTTGACATGTTCTTGACAGAGCTCACATCCACGTGTGAATACATAAACATCCTGGAACACACCCACAAGAGACAAACTTCAGGCCTTTTTAAATTCAAGAAATATGATACAGGCCCTTTAAAATACTGAAAGGCATCCCACCCCTTTGACAGGTGTCACTGTAATGAGATAATTAGTGTTATTCACTTCATCTGTCAGTGGGTTTAATGTTGTGACTGAAAGGTATAACACGTAATAAAGTGAATCTCAGCTTTTCATTTTTCTGATGTTGGCTGTGAAGTGTTTCGTTTTTGTCCGGTGCAGAGGTATTGATTTAATTTTTGTTTGCAGTGTGATACCTGATGTAGTTTTGTGTGTGATGTTCCAGTTTTCCTCTGGCAGACTAGCCCTGACGTTCATTAAGTGAAGGTTTGGAAGTAATGCCTTCCTTTCCCTTTCCGCCTGAAATTGCAATCACTTTTGCGTCCCAATACTTTTGTCCACGCTAGTTATATTTATTCACAGTGCCTCTCAATGGACGTATTGGGGCGGTAACGACATTCAACTCTAAGGCCAAACGTCGATATTAAGTTATAATTTTAGTTGACGAAAGCAACTCTACACACAAGCACACGCGCACACACACATTCTCTCTCTCTCTCTCTCTCTCACGCACGCACACACGGGCACACACACACACTCGCACGCGCGCACACACAGACACACTCTCTCACACGCGCACACTCGCACACACTCTCTCTCACACACACTCACTCTTTCACACGCACGCACACACCTACAAAGACACGCACTCACTCACGCGCTTTTAGGCAGCGTACTGAAGTCCTAATCTCTCGCTCGCCCCCTGGTGGTTGGCTGAGAAAGTGTTTGATCTGATGCGCAGCAGAGCTGCTATTAAAATCGCCGACGATCATCTTAAATTAGTCGTGGCACCCAAAATCGTGATCGTGATTAAAATTCGATTAATTGTGCAGCTCTAGTGTAGCTGTTCATTTCAGGTGAAAACACACTGTAGCTTAAAGTATGGTTTAGTCATGAACTAGTCAGTGTCTTTAAGGTTCACTATATGATCAAAGTTTAGCTAAATAGCTTTAGATGAGTTTGCAGCCATTAAAAAGCATGTTGTTGCTCTGTGATGGGACTTGCTACTATTTGTCTGTGGTTGCTGTAGCATATTTTGGAGGAAATTCATTGATACTTTTTTGTTGTAGTTTTATTGCAGAACTGCCTTTTTATGAGGTACATAAATATAAATGTGTGTTTGTGTGTTACATGCTACAAGTGATCGTCAGAAAGAGGTGTGTGTGTGTGTGTGTGTGTGCATGCATGTGCGCTTGTGTGTGTGCAAGAAAAGCTTGAGCTGCATGTAACTCTGACTTCAGAGAAGGCTCCTTCTCTGTAGGAGACTCTTATCTTTACTCTAAATCATCTGGCTAATTAAGGAACCCATTTACTTCAAATAAGTCATTTCAGTTAAATCAGCCACTTGCTGCAGTTTGCTCAGTTATTATCTGTCTTTTGCTGTGTACTGTCCCTATTTCCCGCTCACTGTAATGTGAAATAATATTCCGTAGCACGTGCACACACACACACACACACCATTAGAGATGGGTACAGAGACCCGGTACTTAATCGGTCCCTGTGCCTAATTATAAAAGACCGGGGGACCGATAAGCTCTGACGTTAACGGTTCTGCTGTCGGTACTGGAGAAATAAAA
>JBBPDC010158250.1:0-19249 GCA_037974485.1 Hemigrammopetersius urotaenia | reverse complement strand
GGGCAGAGAGAACCAGTTATCCGCGAGTGAGATCATCGGTGAAGTGTGTTCAATAACTAATGTTAGGGAAATCTGTTGATGTTTTGTTGCGCGTTTCTGAAATAATAATAAAAAATATACATATATCGGATTTTAAAACAACAAATATCGGCCTTCAAAATCCTTTATCGGTCGGGCTCTAGTTCACACACACACACACACACCCCTAACTTATTTGTTAGTGTAGTATATGTCTAGTCAATGAACCTTTGTGGCAAGAAAAATGACAAGTAAAAGAATTGTGAGATAATTGGATTGATTTGCATAACAAATATATATACTATAGTTACTATGGTTGTATTATTTATTTTGCTATTTATTTAAAGTAGCCTGAGAATGTTGTTTGTCTCTAAGATGTTAAAGGCTGTCACTTTCAGATCAATGATTGGTGCATTTTTAAATCTCTTGCGTGTGCTTATCTATACAACTTTTTCAGTGTCTTAGGGCAATGCATTCATTAATCTAAAAATGTGTAATTCTCATTAAAATTGTATCTTTCAAAAATCTTAACAATGCTAAGATATGGGAAATAGGATTTTCAATTGTTTTCCTAACATTGCCTTTAAAAATTTCAGAATACTTGGTAACATCAAATTTGTTGTCTTTGATTTTGGTTATTATAACATTGGCCTTCATTTTATACATTGGCCTTGATTTGAACTCTTAAGTGGAATTACGTTTTTAAATGCAGGTTTTTAAATGCAGGTTGGTTGTTGTCATTTATGTTCTTTGTGTGTCTTGTGCTCTGCAGATTTGCACTTGTATGTGTGGGCTCAGACACCTCCTCCAGAAAGTTGCTGGACTTACTGTCAAAGCGAGAACTACATGGACAGAATCCGATCGTAACTCCTTGCAATAAACAGTCACTCAGCCAGTTTGAGATGCAGTCACGCAAGAGTGAGGAGCTTTCTATGCCTGGTGACCAAAGCAATAGATCATTCTTACAGCAGAAATCTAGTTAAAATCAAATTTATACATTTGTCCCCTTTACCCTCAGCCACCTTTTGGGCATACAAAGCTTTCTGTCCTGTAGCTTTGTGGCTAATCTTGGTGTTGCGTATGTGTTTTTTGAATAATGTTTGACAATCTTGAAACATTTATTTGTCCATTTTTGTAGATAATATACAGGGTCAAAGAACACAGAAGCAAGCCCTTTTGTCATTCCTTAGCAACTCTGCAGAAGCAGAAACAGCTCAAGAATAAAACTAGATTTTGATACCCAAAGTAATTTCTGATCCCAAAAACATTTGGGATAATGGGGGGAACTGAATAAATTTGAAAATCAAACTGATAACTGTTACAATTGTTATCAGATCTAATCTTGCTATTGTTTTGGTCCTATTATGAATGTACATGCAGTACCATTGCCTGGTCAGTGATGGTTTTCCTTTCATCTTTGCAGGTACTCAGTCAGGGCAGATGTCAGGAGAGGGTAAGGCTGGGCCTCCAGGTGTGGGGCCCCGTGGTGGCTTCCCCTTGGGAAGGGGTCGAGGGCGCTTTCCAGGTCCTGGAGGCCCTGGAGGAGACCGCTTCCCTGGACCTGTCGGACCTGGTGCACCCCCACCACACTTTCCAGGTAATTACAGTGATTTGTACAATGGCTGTCAGTACATCATATGTAAGAACATTTATGCTTACTTCAGTTAGTAGTCCTCAAGTTGGGCTTGAGGACTACTATGCTAACAATAGCCACAATTAAGCCTTTTTTGTGTTGATGATGCAAGGCCTTGGTTTTCCCCTTTAGACTGGGAGTAAGAAACCAGCCATTCACTCAGCAGCATGGACCAGCAGAACTGTTAGATAAATGTTTTTGTAGATTTCATATTATGCATTAATGTTTTTGCTTACATTTTTTCCTAACTAATTTTGTAACCTGAATTCCATGAAAAAAATTTATTAAGAATGTTTACCAGTTCTCTAGTAAATGTTTTGTGTGCAATTATTTTGTCTTTTGTTTTGCAGGTGGTATGCAAGGCCCACCTCGCCCTCTACCAGGACCTCCAGGCCCACCAGGCCCCCCTGGACCCCCTCCGCCTGGTCAGGGCCTCCCCCCACCCCTCTCTGGACCCCCCAACAGAGGTGACCGCCCCCCTCCCCCCGTCATGTTCCCTGGTCAGTTTGGTCAGCCACCAATGGGCCCAATGCCCCCTGGCCCTCCACCACCTGGCTATGGTCCACCCCCAGGCCCACCCCCACCGCAGCAAGGCCCACCTCCCCCAGGCCCCTTTCCTCCCCGGCCTCCTGGTCCTATTGGTCCTCCTCTGGCACTGGCCCCTCCACCTCACATGCGTGGCCCCCCTCCTGGAGGCCCACCCCCAGCCCCCCATGTCAACCCTGCTTTCTTCCCTCCACCGGGAAACAACAACATGCCATCAGCAGATAGTAGAGGCCCACCTCCAAATGACCCATACGGGCGGCCGCCACCATATGATCGCGGAGATTATGGCCCTGGCAGGTAAAAAGAAAGCAAAAACTTTTATCCTCTAAGCCCTTGGTCCCAAATGTAGTCAGTTAACCAAAACTGTTCAGATTGGAAGCATTTATTCCCAAATAAATGTATGTATATTGTCAGTGTTGTTTCAGCCCTGTTAAGTGATATATTCAAATGGTATAAAATAGATTTAATGGATACTTTGATTATTTTAACTGTAAATTTGAATCACTGTTACATCAGATTGTCTGTTACTGCCCAACTTGTTACTTACCTTCTATTATATCTCATGAGTGTGGGTTTGATTTTTCTGTGTTTTTGTTGTTTTTTTTTTTGTTTTTTGTTTTTTTACCCGTTTGTAATGTCATGCTACTGATGGTTTGCTTTGTGCTTTTTCCCCTAGACTTAGCATGTGTTGGGAGTTTCCCTGGCAATAAGTAACATTAACTGTCTTTACATCTATTCTATTTTTCCCTCGCCCTCACAGGGATATGGATGCAGCTCGGGCCCCTCTAAGTGAAGCAGAGTTTGAGGAGATAATGAACCGGAACAGAGCAATTTCTAGCAGTGCTATATCCAGGGCTGTTTCAGACGCCAGTGCAGGTACACGCTTGTAATCTACAGGATATTCTTGAGTCATATATATTAGTCAAATATATTAGAGCAGCTTTGCAGAAGTGAAGGCCTGAATCACATTCCTTAAAGGTTTTTTTTTTTATTTCATCCTTTATTTCTGATCACTTGATTCTGAGGGGTTCACAGAATGTAAGTGTGAAGCAAGAAGAATTTTTTTTGTTTTGTTTTTATTGCTCCCCCCCCCGTATCCCAATAGAAGCAGAAACAGCTAAATAATTGGCATAGGCTAAAATAATAGTTACTTTTAGTTTCCTACATAGCTGTGTGTAGACAAATAAGAGATATTTTAATATTGAATGAATTTGTTGGACTTTTTACACACAGTACTTTCTTTCTAACTTGGGGGTAGTTTTATTAGGATTAAAAAGATCTCATAGTGAAACTAAAAGGTCTTGAAGGATTAAAATTTGTTGAAACCTGCACATACCCTGCTCTGTTTTTAAAGTTGAAATCTCTGTCTGGCCACAGCCTTGTATGTGTCTTCGGAAAAAGCTTGTTTGACTGTGCCTTTGTGTTGCAGCGGATTATGGCAGTGCTATTGAAACTCTGGTGACCGCCATATCCTTAATCAAGCAGTCTAAAGTGTCTGCGGATGACCGCTGCAAAGTTCTCATCAGCTCCTTACAGGACTGCTTGCATGGCATCGAGTCTAAATCCTACGGCTCTGCCTCCAGGTAAAATGCTTCAATTCCTCTCTTTTTAACAGCAACAGCAGCACTTATTGAGAAAAAAAATTGATAATTGCAGAAAGCAGTGCATTTAATAAAATATTGTTGGCAAGCTGTTTTTGATAGACACCGTTCACTCATACTTTGATTTTTTTGTAGGATAGTGCTTCTTGATTCTTGTTTCAGTTACAATTTCATCTAGCTTGTTGTTTTAATTTAGTTATTTAGGTGTAAGGGATTTTAAGTAATGTTCGGCTTTTTTAATGTTGTTTGATTTGATAATAAAATTTTCATACTTTGCAAATGAAACACAAGCAGGTTTTTACAGTCAATCAACAAAATTGCATTTGTATTAATTCACTATATATTATAAAAATAACTCATCAACTAAATTTTATAATTGTGATGAGCCTGCTTTATTTTAGACTTTTAGGAAAAACATGTATAAAGTTAAATTCAGAAAAAAGACTTGCCAGTTAAAAAAAAAAAATTCTTCCTTAGCAGACGAGAGAGGTCCCGCGAAAGAGACCATAGTCGTTCTCGTGAAAAAAGCCGTCGGCACAAATCACGCAGCCGCGATCGCCACGAAGACTATTACCGCGAGCGCAGCCGTGAACGCGACCGCCATCGCGAAAGAGACCGTGACCGGGAGAGAGACCGCGACAGAGAGAGGGAATACCGCCACCGTTAGGAAAAGAATGGAAATGGTATGTATATTTTACCCGTCAGTATTTTTCCTTTTATTGAATTAAAAGAAGAATGCAAGATCGCCACAGCACCATGAATGGGATTACTAGGTAGGTACACACATAAAGGTAAGACACACACATTCACACAAACATGCATGCAGTGATTTATTCTTTTTTTTTTCCTTTTTTTTTTTTTTAAAGTAATGTTAAATATTTTTTTACTCTATTGTTAATTTACTATTGAAATTTTCTCTACTTCTGTGTCATTCCATATTGGATGCCATGGTTAATTTTTTGATTCATTGTACTTGAGTCCCATTTCCACTGTCCATCTACTGTTTAAAACATCTTAAGTGTTAAATTTGTTCAAGCAAATGCTGACAGTGTTAAAATGATCTCAAAGTGATGTATTTGGGAGACTGAGACATAGAATGCACTTCATGTTTGATGCCGTGAATATGGCATGTGTAAGTTAGTAACTAAATTCTGTAAAATTATACATTCAGAACTTTAAAACTGTCATTGGATAACTATTGTGTTTTTGTAAAGCTTTAATGTTCGAATGGGCATTAATCATGAATCAGATTGATTGCCACAGACAAACTTTTTGTGCAATGATTTCTTGCCAAATCTTTTAGGCTTTAACCTGTCTCAAAAAAAGTCAACTTTGGTTAGGAAGTACGGTTTACCTAAATTACAGGTTGAACGTCCCAACCAATGAGAATTAATTTCTTTTGTAAATATGACTTTGTGATGATATGTAACTTTGTTAACCTTAAAGCATTGAAATGTCCCAAAGTGGCGTGAAAAAGCTTTTTAAAAGCTATACCTTCACTTTGGAATAGTTGTAATTGCCATATACAAATATTAGAAAACACATTGATATGTTTTTATATACCATTTACTATTCCTTACAAATCTGCATTTGTCAAGTGTTCCTTGGCATTCTCAACATATGAGGACTTTGTTATTGATGCCATTTCTGATGTAATGGTAAATGTATATCATATTGATTTAATTGGCAGATTATTATATTGGGAGTTGTGGTAAAATATCCTGAAAAAAAAATCTGTTTATGCATTTTATATTCTGCTGTATGGGCCTCAGTGTTTTATGCTAAATAAACAGCAGAACTGCCACTTGTATGTAAAGTAGATGGCATGGGCCTGCCTGTGTCTGTCCACTGCCTTTCTGAAAAACTGACTGTTTTAGTTACTTTGTAATATGCAGTTAGATGTTGCATTGTTTTTGGCTGGGCTGGTGATGTACTTTACTATAATAGGTATATCCAAATTGGAAAAATTGAGACATGCTAAGAGAAAGAAAGGCATTATTGTTGGTTTGTCTACTGTTTTTGCAAAATAAGATTTCTCTAAATTGTCAGTGTCCTTAAGGCAGGTCCCCTTTTAATTGAAACTTTGCTGAGGACCGAAATCGTTCTGGTAAATAGTTGTTTAGAGTGTATTTGTCATAGATTTTTATTAAAGGTAAGAAGTGATTATAGGTGTTAAATATGGCTTTTCCTCTCCATTTGCACTGACTCACATTATTAGTGATGTGCTGAAGAAATGGGCCACACAATCTCCTTAAATGGAAATCTGTAGTACTTGCTACTTAATTTAACTGAATAGAAATTGAATTAAATTGAATACTTGAACTGAAGAACTGATTAACCTACACCCTGAAAACTGGACATCCCTTTGTTGATGTAAAAGAGAGCAAGAAATTGCTTGTAGTGGCAAGTCCAGAAAGTTTTCATAGTCATCATGTTCAGCTGTGAATGGAGTGGATTTGCTGTATTAATTTGAAAAAGTCATTTTCAAAATTGTCTGTAAACACCAGGTTTTTGCTTATTATTGATCTTTGTACATTAGTATTCAGAATGATATTTAAGTTTGATGTAATATAGATGAGTGAGATGTAGTTTTCAGACATAATTTTAAAAAATCTCATGTTCCCTCCTGTATTTTTACACAAATTGATCTGATCCTCTTTATTACTGAAATATTAAGTATCTCCATTCCTATTGCACTTTGTCTTTACAACTGTTTTGTATTTGAGAGGATTTATGTGGGGAGGGGGGGGGGGGGAGATTGGCATGTAGAGGTTTGAGATGGAGGGGCAGATTTATTAAGTATAGGGCAACTTCCCTAGTTTTTAACTGATTAGATGTGTGTGAGAATATTTTCATGCGTTTGTAAATTTAAAGTAGATTGTTGTTCTAATTGTGTTCCACTAATAAATGTTCTTTTGTAGAAACTCTTATGTTTGTACAATTCATTATAAATTATATTTAGTTTGCATGATTATATGTTTTCAGTTTAGTTTTTATATATAATTGAGTTAATTTTAGACACCCTCCACTTTTTCCTGCCAAAGGCAGTTCCTGTTTGGACAAAACAGATTCTTGAAATTGAAAACTCAACATTATGTAGGAGATCTACCCTGATTCAATGGTTATGGGGGGGGGGGGTACTTTTGTAGATTTGTACTAGCATATTCAAACATGGCTGGTTAGAATTAAAGGAAAAAATGACAATTTTAAACCTGTTGCAGATTAAACAAAGAGGTAAACACCAAGTGCTACATGCTGCATTCTGTTTCAACTAAGCTTATTCAACCTGCTAGGCTTTATATGGTACAAAAATTGATGTTTCTGAATTATTACATCCTTTCTCCTTGAATCAAATTGGTATTGAATAGAGAGTTAGATACTTGTATATGCATTTATCCTTGCTGCCACTGCCACCGCCACTAAAGCTTAATAAATCTGCCCCATAGGTGACATTGGTTGACAAAACTGTTTGTATTCTGGACTAAAGTGACAAATATGAAGTGATCGATATGCACATGAGTCAGTTTGTTTTCACCATGCACTAATGAGATTTTAATATATTCATGTTGGTATCATAGCTCATGCTACAAACTTGACATGCTGTCATGCATAGACCAGTAAGTTTGGTATATTTGGTTGATTAAGAGTGATTGGTAAGTCCAAAATTACCTAAAAGTAGTGTGGAACAGTGATGCAAAATCACATGTGATCACTTTTCATCCAGCATACCTTGTAACCTACTCTTGGCGCTTGCAGTTAAAATACTTTGTCTTCATATAGTATACAATGACACATTTTGTATAATGCATACGTGAATATTTAAAGTAGTTTAATTGCAACCACAGTTGAGCCAGTTGCTATTGGGTTGTTAGGTATGACATTTACTGTAAGTCAAGTTACCCTTTGCATTCTCACCCTAAGTTGTTTTTTCTTTTCTTTTTAGTTTTTTTTCCCCCTCCCCCTTCCTTTTCTTGTGTTTAGCAGTAACCCCTGTTGCATTACACTTTCATTGGTTGATTGAGCTGTAACACAAACTTGTGAGCTTAGACTGTGGGCAGTATTGATCTGGTAGCAAATACATTTTTTTTCCTTTGTCTGTTCTGATTTTACCTAAAGTTACATATCCTGCACTACTTTCATCATTTCTCTTTCTCTCTCTTAGTATCATCTTGTTACAGGGTTGGACAAACTAATTATTGTTTAGCCGAGAATTGTCTTTATTTTGGGCTCTCCAGCTGGAAATGTGTTAAGTGTGTAAAGGGACTGATGAGCAACATATTCAGTCAACATTCAAAATAAACAGGGAAAGTTTTCCACCTTCTGTTTTCCAGAAATGAACAGAAAGTAACCCATTTATTCCCAACAGCTCTTATTTTAGTAAGATTAAAAAACAAACCACTTATGTTGAATTGTATGAATTAGTAAGTCATTTTCATGCTTCAAATTTGGATGGACATTTAATGGGTTAATTTGTTGTTTTATAATTAGAAGTTGGATTCTCTCTTAAAATGTGGTAATTAAATGTAACTAAAGTAAATTAGTGATATTGTTTTTAATTTCGCTAATTCTCTTGATTGCTCTCTGATTGGTCTAATTTGTCCAGCCCTGGTTTGCGCCTTATGGCGTGAAATATTTGACCACTTTTAGGCTTCTTACTTCTCATCACATCTCTTCTTAAACATCTCAGAAATGCCATGATTTCACAGTGAATGTTACTATATTAAGAATTAAAGGTAATGGCATAAACGGGACATGTTTTTGAAATTAAAATATTTAGTTTGTCTAATATGAAACATTTTGGCGAACCTTACCTTTGTTTTCATAAAAATGTCCTGATTATCCCTTTTGAGTGCAAGTCAGAGTTCCTCAGAGCTTATTAGTTCAGGGAGGAATCATAAGGATGTCTTTTTGCTACAAATGATAAAAGTATGTAAAAAGTATTTTCTAAGTGAGAAGGTGGAATCATTTACACAATGGTAACTTGTCCACAAAAGGTTTGTCAACTTGCAACTACTGAAATGATACAGTTTAATGTTTGACAATTTAACTAGTTTTCATTGAGAGGTTTGAACAATTTGACATTCTGTATTTTGTAATCAACATGAAATTTGGTGAGTGTGTTTGTGATACTTATACTACACACACACACGTGCTTTGAATGATTGTGTGAAAGCATCTGTTTTACCAATGTTTTGAAAAGCAGTGTTGGACAGGAAGATTACTTCATGTAGATCAGGGGTGACCAAACCTTTTGCAAAGAGGGCCAAAGTGAAGATGCCTGTGGGCCAATAGTTCCTTCTGACATTTTTTTTAAAACCACAAACGTTACATTAAAATGCACACTATTATAACACACACAGACCGAATCTGATGGCCGCATGAAAATCTGATGATGGGCCGGACTTTAGACATGCCTGATCTAGTTTTTTTTTTTTTTCTTCCCCAGTTTAAAATGGTCCCTAAGTCGTAACGCCCTAAGATCAGTATAATGTACATTGTACAGCAGGTGTACCAGATCTTATTGATTACAGGTTTTTGTTCTAAACAAGCGGGTTCTTACCTGATCAGCTATTTGAGACCAAGTGGAATCATGTATGCTCCTGATTGGTTGGAACAAAAATGAATTTAAAACTTAAAGTTGGTTGATAAACACTGTGTGTTTGTAGTAAATGTATCTTTAATTCAGATTTTTATTCCCCAGTGTAATTTGTGTGGTATGTGCAGGGCTGTAACGGTACATGTATTCGTTTCGAACCGTCGCGGTTCGGTTCATGATGTCACACGAAGAAGACGCAATTAAAGTAATGCAGAACAAAATTTACAAGCGTGAGTTTCATATGGAAACATTAAAAAGATTCAAGCTGATTCGCATCTCATAAAAGCGCTCATAACATGGCTACTGAAAACGGCACAGATGAGCTGGAAGACCCACCTGCGTCTTTTAAATCGAGCGTGTGGGATTATTTTGGGTTCCCAGTGAATTACGACGACAACGGAGAGCGGATCGTAGATCAGTGGCTTGGCACCTGTAGGGTATGTGTGCGGAAACACATCAAAGAAATGTTTGTTCGGTGCGAGTTTGTTGCGGTTTTTACTACATAGTAGATGAAAATATGAAAATATTCTTGTGCCTTATTTTTGTAAAAAAGAAACTAAAGTTGCCAGTTGGTAAACGAATGCCATACCTGCCATCTCATTTTCTTTCTATTAGATAAAACTAATATTAATTACTAATTTCTATTAATAACACGAGATGTTTCAGTTGTTTTTTTGTTCATCCGTACATCAAAATATAAGCAAGAGTGTGTGTTTACTGGGTAATACACTGCTGTTTATTTAAAATACAGCGAATTCTAATGCATGAGGCTTGTATCGAACTGTGATGTCAGAACTAAAGTGTGAACCGAACCGTGACCTTTCGGTACCGTTACACCCCTAGCTATGTATAATGCTGACTTTAGCTCAGGTCTTCCACGCAGAGTATAGATGTGAGACTGTGTTATTCGTTCAAATTCTCTGCATTTCAGGGAAATGTGTAGGTAATCTGGAAACTGTACCTTTGTTTTCAGCACTGCATTGCATAGAGAAGGAAAGCAGTTAGATTGTCCATTGCTGTTTGCATTCAAAATGTTGCTTAACAATGAACTGAAGTTGATGCCATTACAGTTTGGACAACTTAACATGCCGTGTCACCCCCGTAGTTGGTTAATTTCACACTGCAAATTGTCGCTATAGGAACAAAAACCTCATATCTTTAAACTGGTTACCTGAGAGGGAAAAAACATCTTCCATATGGATGTGAAAAGATTTTTTTTTTTTTGGCTTTTTCCAAGTCGCTTTGGTCTGTGTGGAGGTCTGTTCACCATGGAATTTTTCGCACTATATAAGGGACCAATAATATTTAAAGGAAAAAAGGAATGTAAATAAAAAATAGGAGATATGAGATTTTGTTCTGACAGTTCTGAAATGTTTAATTGATGGTAAAAGTCAGAAATGTCAAAATGGTGATGCTGATCACTTCAAAATCACACTCACAAAATGGCAAAGGGCTTTGTAGTTTAGTTGAATTGTAGGTGATTTTTAATCCGTGTTAACCAAATCCCTACTAGGAAATGTTTTGAATGCAACCAGCAGATGGCATACTTTCCCTCGCTAGTCGTTGTAACCGAATGTCTCTAGAATGGGCTGTAGTGTGTGTGAAAGTTGTAGTGTTTAATATCATTTGGTCTTATAATTTGTAGTTGAGCTTAATTATATCCTGTTATAGTTGTAATATGGCTTTGATTGTTTGCTTGTCTGTGGGTGTATGTGTATGTAAGTGGAAAAAGAAAGGATCTGTGTGTTTCTGGGTTTGAATGCCAAACCAAACTGCCCCCTTCATTTTGACACCTTTCAGCTGAACGGAAGAGGAGGAGGAGGAGGAGCATCGCAAGCAACTCACACGCATCCATCTGCACCCCTCATCCCTTCATCACGGAGAGGTCTTGACTTGGCCATGCTTCGCGACGCTCCAGTAGAGATCTGTAAAAAGAAAAGAAAATATGCATATACTCACTCTTAATTCCAACAGCTTTTTTATTTTTTGAATTTTATTTGATGACACCTGTGTAACCGGAAAAAGTAAGTTCAGCTTTTCACCAGAGGAGAATAGCCCGCCCGCCCTATTCTCATCTGAAACACAAAACCTCTTGACTGCTATGATGTGTAATTTGTCAGCTAGACATGTTGTTTTTATAGGGAACTTTTGGTTTCACCCTACTCCCCCTTTACCTTTTTCTTGCATAATGTTTGTAAGTGTCTGCTATGATTTATTAAATAGACTTGTGTTGTAATAAAGTGTTTACTGGGGTTGCCATGTGTTCATACTCTGAATTCCTTGATGCATTAGTACTGCAGTAAATTCAGTCAGGTTTGTGCCTGAGCCCTGTGTATACTTGTGTATATAGTTGTGTATTTTATACTTTTACTTGACTCTAGGAAAAGAACTATCCAATTTTGTCCAGCTCTGCCATAATGCCTTTCAACGTAGAAGAAAGTTAAGCACAAAATGGTCTTAACCTTACACTGTTGAAAATAAATGTGCCAAAATAGACCTGTGCCAATATGATTCTAAGAATTCCAATATCAGGTGACAAATTTAAAACGTTTTAAGATTTCACTTGTTATTTTTGGAAATTGCAATTTTCTGATGCTGTCTCAGAAAGTCATTATTGGTGATATTTGGCCAAAATTATAAATCTGTGAGCAATCACTGTCAGATATTGGCTAAATATGTCTACTTTCTGTCTACTTTGGATCATTGCTGACTACTTTTAAGTCCCCAAGACAACCTTTGTATAAATACTCCGTTGATTCTGAAGGTTCTTCAGGGACGAGGGTTTTTTGTGGCATTATTTTAGATAATTATTTTGCAACATTTATTTTATTTTTTTGTTAGCCAAAGTCATTTTGGATTCCATTCCAGTATGTGTTTTTTGGCAAAACGATTTGGATCCACAGTATATCAGATGTTACCAGAAGGTTTAACGCATGCCATATTGCACCACATTTATATGCAGCATTTTTTTTCTCATTTGTTTTTGTGTTGTCCTTTTTATTTTTTTTTGTCATTGCACTGCACCAGCTTGATGAATGGGTACACCATGCTTGGAATAACATGTTTTGATGTTTGCATATACACAGTGTAGCTAATTTATAAGTTTGAGTAGATGCATAACAAAGGTTAGTGCATTTATTTTATTAAGTTGTTAGCTTTTAGAAATACCTTTGATACGTAATGTGGAAAACGTTTCTGAACGGCATTGAATGTAATATTACCAGTTCAGTTTTTTTACTGTTTTAACTTTACAGATTTGATTACTTCAGGAATCTACTAAAACTGTTGACTAATGTGCAATGCCACCCAACTTTCTTTTTATAGTAGTTGTGAGCTATTTGGGAATGGCAGGCTTGGCTATTCATGTCGTCACTGATGTCAATGTCTGAGAATATACCCCAATCATGAGCTTTAGTACCCTAAAACTTCCATGTGTGAGAAGTTTGACACACCGAATGTAATACGATTTACAATTTTTGAGACATCGGGTTGCATGTCATTTTAATATCTAGGGCTAGCATTTTATTTGTACATTTAAGTGAAATCAGTTTACTTTTTTCATAAGACAAAGTTGTGATTAATTTTGAGACTACATAAGTTATCATAACAGGAGTGTCACCCAGAAAATCATGTCTTCACATCCCAAATATCTGTTGCAGAGATACTAAGGGGAAAAAAAACGACTAAATACATTGAAAACATGATCAGATCATGCGTAACATTAATATTACAGAGTCTGGAGATGATTTATTGCTTAAAGTAATGTATGTGATCCACGTTTGTGATCTGTGGAAATATGATATTTAGGTGACATTTCTGTGAGGTTTCTTTGGTAATTTCCCTGTAGTGGGTGGTGAACAGTTGTAGTATAGCCAAGAGTTTTTAAGCTTTATAAAAATTTAAAAAAAGAGTAATTTACCATCAGCTGAAGCAGCAAATGGATTCTCCAGACCCTTCATCTCTTTGGCCTCAAGGAGTAGAAGGTAAGTCGATTGTCTTTTGTAGTCTGCAAATTACTAGTTATTTTTTCAAAGAAATTGAACATCCGGAATTGTATTCTGTCCACTTGCTCTAAAGGTTTTTTTTAAAAAACTACCTTAGTGACATTCTCAGGAAAGTTAACTTTTTCAAGGTCGGACCTAGGTATGCAGTGTTGAGCTCAGGTAGGGTTTTTTTTTTTTAATATTTGTGTTCGTGGTTTGATATAAATGAAAGGATTTAGTCCTGTAGGATAGTGTGTTAACATAGCCCATGTTTATAAACTGTAATGTTGCTGTTGTTGATTGAACAGTGGAAGTTCAGCCTCGTTTTCATGAGTGGATTAATTAGGCTGAATAAATTGGATAAATCTGACATGTGGCTTCATTTGATCAGGAATTCGAGAGACCAAAGTTTATCTCGTAAAATTGTTACTGTAGCTGTTTTGACAATTCATCAATAAATTTTTCCAAAGAAGTTTGATTGGTTTCTACCTTTTTCATATCATGTGAGTATAATTTAAACATTTTCATTTCAGACTGTTCAATAAGAGATACACCGTATTACTTAAATTTATTTTATGTTGCTCATAGCATATAAGTGAAAAGGTTATTGCCTGATTGAGTGTAGGTGAAGTGTAGAAAATTGTCTCAGAAGAGTTACAATGAACGATTGCATATAGAATCAGACCCTTGGGGGTCACTGGACGTCACATTGACCATTACAGCTTAACAGGACTGTGTACATTATATCCATTATGGTGGATTTGACCATGTATAAAGTTATATTTATGACTAGCATTTTACAATGAAGTTTCAATTGTTCTGTAACTTTAATCAAGACTGTTTTATGTCAGGTGGTAGAAATATTTTCAGCCAAAGATGTAATTGATTCTATTTAATAAAATTATTAGTCTCTTCTGTTTCAGCTCTTGGTCCATGATTTAATCCATTCATACCATAAAAATGTTAAGATCAGGAAAAATACTGCAAATCGATTTGTGTTAAAATGGGCATTGCACTTACTGAAACAGGCAAGACCAGATTGCTCCAAGCAGTGGCAATATTCAAAAGGTCAATAGTACTAATATACTACATGATAAAACTCAAAGTACTCAATACTAAACTGTCTGCTTAATCTGATTGAAACTCCCACAAACAATTTAAAAAGCTCAGAGATCAATACAGTAATCTGTATAACTACAATGCATGAAAACAGTTGTTCACTTTGCTTTGAATACTACAACGTAAATCAACATGTGTGTGTATATATATGTGTGTGTGTGTGTGTGTGTGTGTGTGTGTGTGTGTGTGTGTGTGTGTGTATAAATATTTGCGGTTAGTGGGATTTTTGAGAAGTGTGTAATATTGCAGTATGACCTGCTAACAGTCGGCCATATTGACGTCAAAATGGTAAAATAATATTTAATTGCAGTAGAAGGCAAAATATAGACGATAGATAGCAAGTACTTTGGATACTTTGAAATAAACTTACTTGTGTGGTTTCAGACACTGTATAACCTACTAATCTACATGGTCAACTTGGTCCTGTAAGGATTGTTGTGCTGTTTGCACTGTACTAATTGGGGGAGCGTAATTAGTTGTATTATCCTCATATCAAGTGTAACAATAAAGGAGCAAACGTAAAACAAAATCTTCAACATTCTAAACTCTGAAGTCAAAAAGCAACCGCTACATCATGCCAAAGTAAATGCAAATGACCTGTAAGGAGAAATTCATACTTTCCATCTGAACGAAAACCAGGGCTGAATGCTGGCAAGGAACCCTCTGGCACAACTGGCAAATCTTCAGCTTCAGTGTTTATTTCCAGTCCCTACACCATGTAAGCCATCGCAGTATTATTACAGTAATGAAAGCTACACAACCTAGTGTGTGTACATGTTTGTAACATGCTGCTTTCTCCACAAATGGATTAAAGCACAAACAAAATTGATCTGCATTTACAGTTTGTGGTCGTGGAGAAATTCTGTGGCTTTAAGAGGAAACTTCCTCTTTCTCTGTTTAGGTATGCAAAAGTGCAATTTCCTTTTTTGCCTTTTATTGTAGCAGTTTGAGGTGAGTGTGTGATGATTGAGACTTGTACCTTACACTGTACTAACCGGTGTACAAAATGGCTTGTTACATGAGCCAAACTTCATACGTGTATTTTCTGTTCAGCTACTGTTGAGGTAAAGGAGGGAACTGTCAATTTGCTCATTTATTCTATCAAATTTTCAATTTAACCTAGAAGAAATGGCAGTGTAAGTGGAATAGGCTTGAATGTTGATAACTCTAGTCTCTGAAGTATATAAAATAAATGCATACTTTCTTTTAATCTGTAAAATAACTTCTTTATCTTTCCTTCAGGTCTTGGTATTTAGGAAATTGTGTGTTAAGTGTAGATTAGAAACGATATTGTTTTAATCATGCTGATGGAGCCGCCCTGTGTGGTGATAGTGCTGGTCATGTTAGGAGGAAACGTTTTAAAGGTCACGCTGTTCTGAGCTGCCTGGTGTTTACACAAGAACCTGATTGTAGTTCCAGCCTCAGACTGATAACTGTGAGAGGATGTAAAAAACCAACTGCCAAGCTGGATTTTGTTCATACCTTGGTAAAAACAACTGGCCAGGCTAAAACCGTACTTTGGCAAGGAAGGAATGATTATTCCTTACCCCAAATGTCAGTCTGCCAGGACAGGTTTGGTGTCTGAAGTCTGTCTGTTTTTAAGTTTGCATTTTGCAAGCTGCATGTCTGATACATCACCCACTTGCCTGAAACCATGTTAATAGACTTGCTCATGTGGTTTCTGACATTATTTTAAATGAGTAAGAGTACAGATAAGTACAGACTCCAGAGGGTTACTACTTTTTTTTTTTTTTTTTTTACTTTTGAAAGTATTCATATTTACCCTCATGTTTTATTGCTATATGATCATTGCTGCTTGATTGAACTTCTGGTGTGGACTAAAGGACCGCGCATGTGATTTTTCACTGACTGAGTGGTTTCATTTACACATTTCTGTGACCACTGTGCCGGCACCTGTGTGCTTCCCTGTTGGGTGTGTTGGGGCAGAGGTGGAGTCCTGAAACATTCCTACTTTAGTAATGACCCTGCTGTTATAACTCAAGCACTGATTTTGCTGCCTAAGCTAGCTCAATATATGTTGTCTAGCTGACAGGCCCTCACAATAGAACATGCAATCTACAGCTTTGAGTTTAATAAAGAATGATATAAGTAGGTTACAAAGGATGCGAATATATGCATGAACACATCACCCACGTCTTCAAAACTGCATTTATTATCATTTCATTACTTAACACCTGTTAAGGAGTGGCATTTATTAGGAAGTCAGTTCTTAAAGTTAATGTGTTGGGAATGTAAGGATCTGAGCTAGAGCCCTATTGTCATGTCCAGATATGGGAATATCTTTTGGAAGGATGATGTTCCATCCTTCCAGTACAACTCCAGTGACTTGAAGATCTATGCTAAGGCACACTGAGGCTGCTCTGGTGCTGACCCAACACCTAAGACTTTATCAAATATTACAAAATGGCAACATGGTAAAAGAATCCTGGTTAGATTCTTCAGATGTGTATAGTGGAGTAATGTTTGTTTTATTCGCAGAAGTTAATAGGAATGATTTTTTTTTTTTTTTACTTTAACAGACAAATCGTAATTTTATGATTGTCTAATAAACAGTATCAAGAAGTGCGCTCATAATCTCAGAACGTCTAGTATCTAGCTTCGAGGTTCCATGTAGTCCTGTCCAATTTTAATACATTTTACTGTTTTCAAATGAAACAGTAAAATTTTCGCTTTTACTCAAGTGTATTAGTTAGTAAAGTAACTTTGTCATTAGCATGTAATTTCTAATTCTTTTTTTTTTTGTGCTGGTCCAGTTCCTGGCCTGCTTTACTGTGTACTCAAACATCATTTTGGAGCCTCACAAATTTATTTTACACCAAGAGAGTCTGTCAGACTTCAGTTCCTGTGCTAATAGGTGCTATATATATATTAAACCGCTGTAGGTTTATAAGTTGCTTAGTTCTAAAGTGTTTTTTTGAGCTGCTACTTTTGTACTTTGGAGTGGTGCTACAGAAGAACCACCGTTGCTTCCCAAAGAACTTCTTTGTAGTTGGTGCTTTTTATGAACCAATTTTTGTTAAATTAGATATACACTTTATTGCCAAAAGTATTCACTCACCTGGCTTTACACGCATATGAGCTTAAGTGACATCCCATTCTTAATCAATTGGGTTTAATATGACATCGGCCTAATCATTGCGACTATAACAGCTTCAACTCTTCTGGGAAAGCTCTCCACAAGGTTTAGTGTGTTTATGGGATTTTTTTACCATTCTTCTAGAACCACATTTGTGAGGTCAGACACTGATGTTGGAGAAGGCCTGGATTGCATTCTCCGCTCTAATTCATCCCAAAGGTGTTCTATCGGGCTGAGGTCAGGACAAGTCAAGTTCTTCCACACCAAACTCGCTCATCCATGTCTTTACGGACATTGTCTTGTGAGGGAAGGGGCCGTCCCCAAACTGTTTCCACAAAGTTGGGATGGATGGCTTGGATGCAGCTGCTCGGCCATGGAAACGCATTCCATGAAGCTTTTTATGCTGTACTTGAGCTAATCTTAAGGCCACATGAAGTTTGGGGGTCTGTAGCAATTGACTTTGCAGAAAGTCGGCGACTTCTGTGGACGATGTGCATCAGCATCTGCTGATCACACTCTGTTAGTTTACGCGGCACCACTCCGTGGCTGAGCTGCTGTCATTCCCAGTCGCTTCCACTTTGTTATAATACCACTGACTGTGCAATATTTTGTAGCGAGGACATTTCATGCCTGGACTTGTTGCACAGGTAGCATCCTATTACGGTACCAGGCTGGAATTCACTGAGCTTCTGAGAGAGACCCATTCTTTCACAAATGTTTGTAGAAGCATCTGCATGCCTAGGTGCTTGAAGTTATACCCCTGTGGCCATGGAAGTGATTGGAACACCTGAATTTAATTATTTCGATGGGTGAGTGAATAGTGTGTATAAGAAACATTTAGGGAACATCAACAATGTAAAATAACTAGCTTACATATAAATCATTACCATAATTTTTAATCATTTATCCAAGTGCTGTAAAAATGTTCACCCCCTGTGACTGGGGCAGGGGTAGATTATGAAAGGGATGCAAAGATCAAGTAAAAGGTGCTTGTCACTAGAGGAGATGCAGTTCTCATTTTCTTTCAACATCCCCCTACGCAACCTGTTTTGCACTCCACTCTGTGGTAATGATAATGTGCTTGTAGTTTGTCAGCAAAGTGTCTTGCTTGGTTCAAACTTGCTTGGTTGAAATATTCAGGTGGCTGCTTCTATAAACTGCCACAATAAAAGCACCTGACTTACAGATGCAATACACATAAACCTAATTACTGCTCTAAACTTGCCGGTAGGTTTCACATGGATTTTAAACAAAACCCCTTCAGCTGGTGGCCTATTGGTTAGGATGTTCACCCTGCAATTAGGAAGTCGTGGGTTCGATTCCCAAGACTGCTAAGCACCTCTGAGGTACCCCTAAGTAAGGTATCACTCCCACACAGCTCCCTGGCTGCCCTCTGCTTCACTTGGTGAATGGGTTAAACAGGAAGAATTTAGGGGTTTGTCTGCTGTGGTGTGTTCACATATGACAGAATGATCATTTTCAGATGTTATGTTCTTAAGTTGTACTTTTGGTCATTCTTATGTTGTACTGTTGATCATATTTAATACTAAATTTAAACAGAAAAGTGTTGATTAGGGCATTTTATATACACTCAACAAAAATATAAACGCAACACCTTTGTTTCTGCTCCGATTTTTCATGAGATGGACTTAAAGA
>JBBPDC010158246.1:0-19255 GCA_037974485.1 Hemigrammopetersius urotaenia | reverse complement strand
GGGCAGCTACGAACACAGCGCCCGGGGAGCAGTGCGTGGGGACGGTACCTTGCTCAGGGTGCCTCAGCGGTGCCTAGGGGTCGTGGGAATCGAACCCGGACTTTCTGGTCGCAGGGCGAATGCCCTAACCACTAGGCTACCAACTGCAAAGTATGTGTATGCCGAAATAATACAAGACCATTTTCTGAACACCAGAGACACACAGAGCATGTGGAGGGGCATTCAGATTATCACAGACTACAAACTGCCACCTTCTATAGAAAATGTAACACCTCTCTAAGTCAAGCAATTGTTCTAGCATGTTTTAAGACCACCACAATCACAACGGTTCCTGCCTGAATGCCTACTGACCTGTAGCACTCACCCCTGTCATCATGAAGTCCTTTGAGAGACTAGTCATGAGTCAAAGCTGTCTATCCCAGCTCACTGGACCCTCTTCAGCTTACCACCAAACCTGGTCTACCGATGATGCCATATCCACTGAGCTGCACTTGCCACAGACCCACCTGGACAAGAGAAACTTTCATTCCACTTTCATTCCTTGAAACACTGAGCACAGCAGCACCACAGTGCCGTGTCTTTAGCCCTTTGCTCCTCATACAAATGCTCCAGCTCAAGTAAGATAATCAAATTTGCAGATAATATGAGGGTGGTGGGTCAAGAATAATTGTGACCTGATCTCGCAAAATGAGTCACAAAATTCAAAATTGAGGTTTTGATCATTAAAAAGATGAGAATTTAGGATCATTAAAAAGATAAAAATCGTTTGAATTATGGTCTCGCAGCACCATTTTCCAACTGAAAATGAGAAAATCGCTTTTAAAGTTTTTGTCAGATTTTTGTTGATATCTTTAACAATCCATAGCATTAAAAGAGATGCACCCAGTGTTCAACAACAACATTTTACTACAGGCATTTAGATAGGCATTTAGATAGAAAAATACATTAAATCAGACTGAAGACACATCACTAAAGCCAAAGAACTCATTGACCAACTTGATTCAGTCTTGCTGGCAGCAGCAGAGCGTGTAAATTGTAGAGGTCCACTGAGTTTAAGCTTCAGCTATTTTACAATATTTTGCCAATGACATTATATCAAACGCGCTAAACAACTTCAATGATGTTGACCCAAAATACAAATGTTAAACCCGATCTTTGTGAGGAGATATATTCTGAGACCGCTAGCATTAGGCTACACAGAACACTGCTAATCTGTCGAGGGGTAGGCGGACACTGCAGGCTGTAAAGACAGGGCTTCCTATTGGCAAATGAAAAGGTTTTGTGTATATGATTTAAGCATTTTGATAGGTTTAAAAATATCAAGGATTGACATTTTAACACCATACTTGGACAGCTGAGATCATGATGTTTCAGAGGAGAGGGGAAAACAGCACTTATTTTAGACATTATTTTGATTTGAGAGCTACAACTCAGACTAAATAGCCATTTAAGTTCATTTTCGCAATTATTTCTATAATGAAACTTTGAGAGATTAATTTTAAAGACCTTTTCTTTCATATAAGACCAAAAAAGAAAAATCGATATTTTTGATGTTTTTCAACATAATCAACCCATATCTCAATAAATAGAATGCTGACTTCTATTCATTATGGCAGATTGGGTCACAATTATGTCTTAAGTTACATGGAAGAGATGAGAAAAATGATTGCCTTCAATAGTGCAACCATCTGTCTCTTAATGTTGACAAGACAAAAGAAATGATAATAGACTTCAGAAAATCCAACACTGCCCACAAAGGACAATTCCTGGACATCCACATCATGGGTAACCTCTTTTCGGACTTTTTGCAAAGGCTGAAGGGAGCGAGACTCCCCCCACTGAGTAGCATCAAAAGCCTGCTTCTAGCTGCATTACTCTATGGTATAGAAAGTAGAAAATGTTTCGGACTATAACACACTGCAGCAGATAGTGAGAGCTTTTACCACAACCACTGCTATAACAGAACCAGTAACACTGTGGGGAAAAAAACGTTCTCACCTGTTATATGGACTCTTTTCTTTTCTTCTGTCTGGCAAATGTTATCGAAGCTTATGCTCCGGCTTGGCAAGACTGTGTAACAGTTTGGCCCTAGATGCTATTTTATAAGAGAGTATGTTTGTATGTTTGTCCGCCCTGTAATGGTCTGGCTACCTATCTAATGTGTTTCTCTGCCTTTCACTTTATGACCGCTAGAATAGGCTCCAGTCTCCCCTAACCCTGGTTAAGGATAAGTGACTCAGATAATGGCTGGAGGTATCCTTCAGTGGTGCCACTCACTTCTGATGATGTATCTTTTTGAAAAACTAAAAATTCTTTGGGCGAATCAATTTTTAACTTCTATTCTTTCAGTAATTATATTCAAAAGGGAGTCTGTTGGCTAACATTACTGCTAGCAATATCCTACTTTTTGATTGTTTTTAAAGACTAATTCTGTTTTTTTTTTTTATTTTATTCCTTAACATATAGCTCAATGTTTGGGCTGTTAGAAATGATAGGCACCCCAGTAAGAATTAAGGGGTTTCTGAATAATTGCCTGCAGAGTTAATAAATGTCCACAGTCTGTGGAGAAGCGTTTCATTATACACTGTACATATGATAATAAAATCTTTGCATCTTTGGAGCTAGTGTCAGAATGAGTCAAGCATCTGAAGTACCTTGAGACATTCTGAAGACCTCCCTGATCCCAGGCATGTAGGTTTACACAGGATTGGGTTTATTCAGATTGATCCAATACCCTGTCAAACATGGAAATAATATTACGTTTCTTTATGTATTGAAATTTGTTGCTGTCATTGTAATATGGCTAATCAAAATCATTATACTCTCCACCAAGTTCTGTCATATTTGCTATCTTCTATTGTCTAATGCATTCTAAAAGCATTCATGAATTCTTGAGGTTAAGGCGTGGTGCAAACCTATAAAAGGCTTAAAAAAACTTCAAATAATGTACAGGTTTTATACTAATTCTAATGTACATGCTGTATCATACTTTCTAGGCCTTTTCTATGAGGATGTAGAATGTATATGAAATGCATACAAACCAGTTGGGTAGATTACAATGTAAGGGTAATAAACTAAGAACAGACACAAGAATGGAGACAATGAGGAGCTAGGGGACCAAAACAAAACAGCAGAACATGGTTAGACCTGCAGGAGAATGAAAACAGATCTGGCAGTGTTAGTGTTAAGAATGTATCTGAAATTTGCCTTTCTGCGTTTGATTCATACCTCCAGTATGAAAAGACACTGTATATCTGTAGAAAACTCAATGAACTTGGGATTTTCTGGGCTTCTACCAGAGCTAGATGATCGGATTTCCACTTTTTGATGAACCAAGCCAGAACTGAGAGAGGATTAAGGAACGGGGAGAGGATGAGGTGGTGGTGGTGTGTTAAATTAGTGTTATAATAAACGCAAGACAGAGTTGGAAATGTATTTGACGTTAGCCTGGTGGGAGGTGGCTTCAGTCATTTTTTAATGTATTAACTAAATTTAAGGTCTATGTGCTTCAGTCTGTATCTTCTTTCGCTGAAATATTCTATTTTAAAGAAAGCAAAGAAAGCACAGATTGTATATGCCTAGTCCACATGGGCACTAAATATTTACATTTTGGAACAATCTTAGGTCAGTGTTGGATTTCACACATCAAACAAACCGGCATCATTCCTCAGAGCAGATGGCTTCATATCTCAGGATTCTAAAATGCTGTCATGCCTCAACTCTGGTACACCTGGACAGGGGAAAATGGACACCAACATTATATCTTCAAACAAAATGGCATCAGGTGACAGACAGAATCTCACAAAATGGCATTAGATTAAAGTGCATCACAGAAAACAGCCATGGATGAAATGGCATTAGAAGAAAAATTTACATAGTTTTGATATTCCATTATTCCTCATCATGTTAATGACTGCAGACAGGTACACATCATGTTTACAGAGACGCAGGCTCTAGTGCCCGCATCGAGCACACATTCACAGCCACCCTGGCTCCGAGGACCATGCCCACGTCAGCTCCCCGGATGCTGCCCATGCCAGCTCAGAGGATCCGGGTCCCTGTTCCCGAAGCTGCAGCCCCTGTTCCCGTTCCTGAAGCTGCAGCCCCCTGTTCCTGTTCCCGAAGTTGGAGCCCAAGTTCCCTTTTCTGAAGCTACAGTTCCTGTTCAGTTCCTGAGGGGGCTGCAGCTCCTGTTCCTGTTGCTGAAGATGCGACCTCTGTTCCAGATCCCCTGAGTACTGTGACATCCTTGGTCACCAGCTGCTAGAGGCCGCCCTGCCCTGAAAGACTTGTATTTTGACATTTTTGTGTATGTACACTGGGTTTTGGTTTATGTCTTTAATTACAGCTGTCCGGTGTTTCTGTTAAAGTGATTGTGATTCCTTATAGGTTCAATTCTGAGTTTTGTTTGTATATAAGGTCTCCTGGGTCGGTCCACCATCATTCGTGTTTGGAATTTGTATCAGTCTTCAGTCTTGAGAGTAGTGTTGCCCTGGCCTCAGGTATTTTGTTTTCTTTGTGTTTTTCTTTGTTTTGGCCCTTGGTCTTTCTTTGGGTTTTTAAATAAAGTTTCATCATGGAAATCCATGCTTGTGTCACAGAGTGGACAGCACCACTAACTATCACCTCAAGTTTCCTTAAGAACAAAACATCTGGCTGTCAAAATCAAAGATTCCACAGAATCCAAGTGTGGATTAAAAGGCCATTTTTAAAAAAATATGTATTTTGTATTTATCTTCAATTTAACGAACAAATTATCTGCTACCCTGACCAATAATAAAGTTGCTATTTGATTTCATGATAGCTAATCTATGACATCAGGTTGCTCTTGTCATTTCTATTATACAATTTGAATATTCTAAAAGAGAAGAATGAGTAAGATTTTAACGATGCAATGTAGTTTTGTTGAAATTTGTGGTAAAACTATGCTGCATATTATGTTTATTCTATTATGAATGAGACAAAAAGTCAATTTCCATAGGTATCCATTTCCAAGTTTGGATTGAATATTGGCACCTGTCATGTGGGACCCGAGGACACAGAAGCAGGAATACTGGAAGAACACAATCAGCTTTCATCCAAAACAAAGTGCAAACAGTTTTTTTTGATTACACTGAAACAGCGGACAGTCCTTTCACTTAAGTTCTGAAGGTCTCTGACTAGTTTTGGACTTGGGATGGAGGGTAAAGCTTAGTCTAGGATGTGGAGACATCGCTCAGTAGTAAGGGCAAACCTGATGCATTTTACTCCTAACCAGTAGTCACAAGGAGATGCACGAAGGCTGTCACAATGTGCAGTTCATTAAAAGTTGTCCTTGAATTGTAATGTCTTAATCAAGGGCCATGGAACTGTCTGTGTTAATTAATGTGGTGGAAAATAAAGCAATTGTAGACTAATTGTAGACTTTGCGTGTTTCATCTGATGCTGGTTTATCCATGGCCATTTTTTTTCTACTCCTTTGCTTCTGATGCTATTGAGTCTTCATCTGTTTCTGTTGGTTCTGATGTTAAATTGTACAAGAGCTGAGGCAACAGTGATACGTTTGTTTGGAGGAACAGTGCCTTTCTGATGTTTGAAACCTGACACTGGGGTCTGAGGATGTCCAATTTCAACTGCCAAAATGAGACTGGATAAGGTTCTGGACACAGAAGCCCAACTGAGAATGTCAAATATAATATCTATGAATGCCTTATCTTGATAGAGTGATGAGTAAAATGATCTTGGTAAGCACATGTTCATGATAAATGCAGCCCATTCATTGTTCAAACCATGTGATTCAAAGTTTAGTCTTAATCTGCAAATTCATTTTGAACCTAAAGTGAAAAGATGCAGGAAATGTGCAAAAGGCATCTCACTCAGAGCTCTGTGTAGGTGAAGCTTAATTGGTCTGCCAGAAGAAGAATTTCATTTCAAACCCCGACTAGGTCACATATGTGAAGGCCACACTGATCACCATGGAGAAGAAGAAATCTGTCACTTCTGAAATGCTCGTTAAATCCGCCAGCTGCCCTTTACTTTGTGTGAACATTTCATGATGAACATGAAATAGCCCAGAATTACAAGTCCTGTAATTACTGTACTAGGAGGCAATTTTTTTATGAGAGGGACACTATGAGCACACTGTAACATAAGATGATGACATCCAAGCAACGATGTAGAGTTCTGTATGTAGTTTTGTTCTGTAAGTGTCATCCAGGAAGGTGCATTTTAAGAATGAAACGTGTCAATCAAAGAACTGCCATAAAAATACACAATCTAGTCATATTGTAAATGTGCTGTTTGCCAATGGGCCAATGAAAACATCTTATTTATACTTTATGTCTTGTTACTCTAGACCAAAAATTATCAGCTTAATGGAAATTGTGCAAAAACCTGTGACTGAGAAGCATTCAGACCCCAGGCACTGTCCATGTTTCTCCATACCGTTAAGTATACCACTGACTGCATTCAATGGAGTGACACGGTGCCAACCTCCTCTTCCTTAGCAATTATCAGTTCATAATTGTTATTTATACTAGTCATTATCTTCCTAAGAACAGCAATATTGCCCTTGATGCAGTGACATACTTTGAGAATGGCTGGAATGTGTCTGAGTTTTATGATTGGCTGAGATTGTTCAGACAGGCCTGATTTGCATATGGAGACGGTGGTGATGGGCACTTTGTTTGTGCAAGCAGATGATGCTTGTCTTCAAAAGAGCTCTTTAAATATTGGCAGAGAGAGGATGCATTTGGCTAATTGCGTTAGCGTCTGTTATCCTGACTAAATGCAGCTCCTGCTACACCAAGTTTCTTCTGTTTGCAATGTTGACCTATTTGTGCACATACAAGCATTTGTATACAGAGTACTGCAACTTAAACATGGCACTGTGAAAGGTATTCCTGCGCCTCTCAGCGACCCAGAAAGAGCATCAGAAAACACATGATTTTTCCCTCCAACATAAATATTTTGCTCTTTGTTGGGAACAAGAACATGAAAGACTTTCACAGGCAACCTCCATGGTGTGATTCTGCAAATCACAATGTTCTCATGGGGATGTCAGAAGATTTCGTTAATTTGCATCCTAATCAAAGCAGGCACATTTGAGGACTTTGGGCTTAATAAAGTTTTTTGTTTGTAGTGTGGTAATCCCCAGCGTGGCTGCTATTTTCAAATAAATTTTTGCCGCCTGGAACAACGGCTCTGTAGCTGAATGTACATTCTTCCCTACAGTCAGAACAAAAGCACCCTCTCAAATAGGGAGCACTGTAATTAGTGGGGAAAACATTAGTTTAGTTAAAAGGCCAAGCATTTTTGTTGAGTAAATACATCCAGTAGGACCTGTTTCAGGAAAGTCCATAAATATGGATGGAGACCTCAGCATAAATCAGAGATGCATCACATTTCAAAACATCAAACCTATTAATCAAAGTGAATCAACCAGGCTTTTTGAAAAAGATTCATTGCCTAGCCTGTCACACTTCTCCTGCTGCCCTGGTAGAGAAATATATCTACCATCAGCCCACTGTGCTCCTTTGGAAACCCCTTCCAGCTGCTGACTTTGGCCTCCAGTCTATACTCATGCTCCTGACCTTAATGCTGACTCTAGTATAATAACTCTCCGGCTATCTACATGAGGTCGAAGTAGGCTGTACTTCCTTCATAGACTCTGATCTTAAGTGCCTGTAACATCTCAGGCGTCACCGGCATTCAATCTGAAGGGGACGTGTTGTTTGGGCCCCCCACATTTAACATACAATATTAGTTAAACCAGTGCTGTTTTGCGCAACAATCCTTGCACACACCCTCAAAAAATAAAAGGACAGAGACTTTGCAGAGCACAAAGCAGCAACCCATCCACCCCCCTTAAAAGGATCAAGAGCACCCCCCCCCCCACCTCGCGCTACATAAACCAATGCATTCCCCCGAATTACAAATGCTTCCGTCGCTCCTGTGTAACATGATATTGTGGATGTCCTCTGAGTCTGTAGTGACCAGTGCCATTTTCAATGCTTTGGTGCGCTGGGATGGCAGCGTGAAAGTGGCAGGCTCAATAAGCACAACAAGGAAAGCTGGCTCAGTGGTGGGTGAGGAGCTCAACAACTTGGAACCTGTGGCTGAATGGAGAAAAACCCACCCTGAAATGTGGTCGAACAGAGAAGTCCTTATTGCCATAGATTCACCAGCAAAAAGTGCTCCACTGAACGCACAGAAAAACCTTCCTCCTCATTGCCATCAGACTTTATAACACCTCCCCTGTCACATATCCATTTAAAAATCAGGGCTGCTACTACACAGATGCAGAATTTTTTTGTGTCCTAAATCATAATCATAATCTTTATTACTTGTAATAGTTGTAACATGTGCAATATAACATGCAGTAACTTACATCACTATTACATACATTGATAGACTCGGTATAGAGTACTCCAAAATCACTATTTGTGTTAACTTGTAAATTACTCAAGCAGTCATTTATTTATTTATCCACCGCCGGGGTGGAGGTAGCTCAGTGAGTAGGATACTTGCCTCCAGACCAAGAGGTCATGGGGTCGAATCCTACCCTCAGCACCACCACTGGGTCCCTGAACAAGGCCAAGTTGCTCCAGGGAAAACTGCACCCTGTAGTTAGAGAATGGAAGTCACTTTGGATAAAAGCGTCTGCTAAATGCCATAAATGTATTGACCTCTCCTACTGTCTATGACACCTTATATAACTCTTTTTTATTACCTGTGTCTTGTCTCGTCACTGTCATCTTGTTGCACTGTAGAGTTCTGTCACTAAAACAAATTCCTTGTATGTGTGAACATACCTGGCAATAAAGCTGATTCTGATAGTGTATTTAGTACTAAGCATTTTCAGAGTATTTTCTGAAGAGTTTTTTCACTTTATACTATGTTTACATTGTTCTTGTGTTTACGTCTATGTCTGTTTGTGCAGTCATAGCATAAGCAATTTTGTCCAGGATCAATTAAGTTTTCTGATTCTGATTCTGACATTGCTCAGGCATTACCACTGGGGCATCTGACTGAATTTGGGTCTTACATAAACCCATTATTCACTTTTTCAGCATCAGGAAAAATGCAGAAAACAAATGTAATTTACAGAAAATTATATAACAGCCACTACAACCAAATATAGCATTTCACTCTTTTTTGGGAGACTTAAGTTTCAAAAGCAACTGGAAAGAGATTTCCCATGATTCTCATCTCCATCTAGTTTCAGTGTTCTAGCACAAATTGAATGAAGTTCCCACAGTTGAAGGATGGACAGACATACCTCTGGATTTTTTCAAATCTAAAGCAAGAGTGCAGCTTCATTTTCTCCTGTCTCTGAGAGACCAAGGCTTTAAGTCCTGTTTATCTGATGAAAGGGAGCATGTCTTTGACTCCTCTGGGTGCAGCTTTTGTTATAACTGGTTTAGTTTTTAGATTGTAAGGATGGAAGAATTAAAATGACAGTTGCGTGCATAAAAGGAAGGAAAGACAAATTAAACACTGATAAATTTGATATTAAAGTGCTAGAGGCTTCTTCTGTACTTTTCTGTTTCTTTCTGATGCTGAAAATGTTGGAACTATGCTTTTTTTAGAGTCATTGCACCACATAAGCTATGTTTCAGCTGAAATAATCAGGAGAAATGGTAACATATCACAATACATCAAGTTACACTGCTACACTGGAGGCCTTTCCAGCATTGACTGCATATTTGAGGTGCTGCCGCAGCACCGAGTTCAAGGCAGGTCTTGGACTAGGGCACTCCCAAATCTTTTTTGAGTCATTGTGAAAGAAACTTGTATTTCAGATCTTTGTAACCCAGTTGTGCTTGAGCTTCAGCTTATGGAGCAGGAATTTGTGGAAGAGAGTGAAAATTGTGATTTTTATAGCAAGTCAGGGTTTTTCCTCTCTGAATGAATCATTGCTGCAATCTTGGAGAAATATTGTAAAATGAGAATTGTTGTGAATAATTGTGCAATAATAGCTACCAACTGCAGCAAGATGGTCAAAACATGTACCATATTTGCCTTTACAGGTTTATTTATGGGGGAGTTGAAGTTGAGGTATAGGTTTATGGTGGAACAGTTTAAATGTGTACAAGAGAAGGAAACAGAGTTAGGTGTCATGGGGAGTTTTCCATCCTTGCAGTGGGCATTATGTTACAGAATCTGAGAGGGAAGAGGGTGTGGGATGGTTGAATGGAAGAGGGTGTGGGATGGTTGAATGGGGTGATCCACAATGTTTGTGGCTTTGTGGGTGCAGCCTGCAACAAAGGTGAGAGAGACCCCAGTGACATTTTCACCTGTTCTCACCGTCTGTTGTAGGGTGATGCGGTATGTGGTAGAGCAATTCTCTAATGAGGTTGTGATGCAACTGCATAGGATGCTCTCTATAGTCCCTCTGTAGAAGAGTCCTCTCCTCAGTTTCCACAGGAAGTACAGATGCAGCTCTTTTTCTTGGCACTGGAGATTGTGTTAGTGTCCATGTCAGATATGAGCCCCAAGTGTCTCTACTGAAGAATAACTTAAGTTTAGGAGACAGTGATCTCATCTAGATCCCCTGAGGTCAGCAAACAGTTCTTTTGTTTTGTCTACATTAAAATTCAAAATCAAGTTTGTCAGGTACACAATCTTACATAGCATGGCATGCAATGAAATGCTTATTGTTGTGCGATGCACAACCGTAAGGATTAAAAAGAGAAATTAACTGTAGAAGAGAAAAAATTACATTTACATTAAGTTTAGATATGAAATAGATTTGAAAAAAAAGTAAAATAAAATTGAAAATAAAATATAAAACCACAATAATTACAGTGCAGAACGTCAATATATCAAAGAGGATCAAGGGGGGGTGGGCGGTGAGATCCGAATTCTAGATCTTGTTCTGGTTCAGGGCCCAAATGGCCAGAGCTCCTCCTCAATCTCTCTGTGTTGGCCTTAAGGGAGTTGAAGTGTTTCCCTGAGGTGTCACTGATGAGCCATCTTCACCAGGGCTTTGATGTAACAGGACCATGAAAGGTACAGGAAACTGTCCACTCACTCCACTGGTGTCCCACCTAAGTTTAGGAGGAGGCCAGTTTTCCAGATTGCTAATCTCTTCCAGGTAGTTCTTCTTGAGGTTATGAGAGATTAGGCCCACCACGACAGTGTCGTCAGCAAACTTGACAATAGAGGTGGACTCCCAGGTGGCTATACCGTCGTGATTGTACAGTTCAAAACACAACCCTGGGGGTCTCCAGTGCTGAGAGTGCTAGAGGGAGAGATATATTTTCACACCATTACTGATTGTGGTCTGTCTTTGAGAAAGTTAAGGATCCTTCAGCTTGGTGAAGAGCTTTGAGGGGATAATAATGTTGAATGCTGTTGAATGCCAGTTCTGTGAACAGAATTTTAACATAATCCCCCCCCTCCCCCCCCCAGGAGATGGTGAAGAAGTCTCTGACCAGTTCATCACAACTGAGGTCAAAGACAGGCTGTTGCTTCTTTCCCAGTCCGTTAGCCACTGCACCCCGTCTCTGATGCCACCTCATTGTTCCTGCTGATCAAACCCTCCGATGCCATCAACAAGTTTGATGATGTTGTTGTGAGTCAGCACCATGAACAGCAGCAAGCTGAGCATATAGCCCCTAAGGGCACCCATGCTCAACATGATTGTGCCAGAGATGTTGTTCCTGATTTTAAATGGCTGAGGTCTCCTGGATCCAGATCCACGGGGAAGTGTTCATAGAATTTTGTGTTTAGCCACATAGTCTACAAATGCAAAAATTAGAGAATAGGAGGGGAGCAAATACTTTTTCATGACACTGTTTAATGCTTGTTTTGTCCTAACTACAAATTCCCACATATTCTTGGGCCATTTTGCATGAAGTATCATCTTCATTCTTACTGATGCTCCTCTGTAAGGCACACAATCTCTGCACGCATGACAAATGACTTTCTCTGACTCCTCGACCGTCATCACCAAATATCTGAACGCATATGACAGCCTACTTTGCTCGCTCTAGCTTAAGAATATGTTTTTTTTCTTCCTTTTTCTCAATCAACCTAGAACACATCAGATGTTGCTAATAAATGCTATGCCTCACAGTGAGAGTGAGATGGGCTCATACTCCAAGATTTTGAAAGGCCATCTGCTTGTTTCTGGAACATTGAGTTGACACAGTGCTATTTTACAACACTCGAGGCTAAGCTGATACTGGTAATGCCTGGCAAAATCAACCAGCATATGAGCGCATGAATAAAAAATAGGATATGTCTCCCTGTTTCTAGCCATAAAAAACATACAAACCAACATATATCATCTGTTATTGCTGTTATGTAAATGTGCCTGTGAGAGAACGCTTTGTGCTCGCATGCATGCTTGAGAGACACATTTTTACACTTTAGCTGTAAAAGCAGATCTAACATAAAAGAAAAAAAACACAGTTGAAAAGGAAGGACACCACAAAGCAAATATTGGACTGAGGGAGAGGGAGGAGAAAGAGAAAGAGTGAGAGAGAGAGAGAGAGAGAGAGAGAGAGAGAGAGAGAGAGAGAGAGAGAGAGAGAGAGAGAGAGAGAGAGAAAGAGAGAGAGAGAGAACATTAGGCGAGTTAAGAGTCCCTGTCAGCCCGATTAGGGCATGGCGGGCAGAAGTGGCACACCCTGCAGTGCGACACAGAAAGGTCCAGTCACCGACGCACTACTCAAACTTTTCTCCTCGTCCTCTAGTTTGCCTCCCGCGGGGCACATTTAATGTTCTACTGTGCTTTTTTGTTTCATCCCTTTTGATAAGTCCACAGCCTGGAGTCACTGCATTGACCCCATCGCCCCCTTCTTAACTTCATCCTGCTTCCCTTACCCTTTCCTCCATTGCTTTCATCTCTTCTTCTTTTCTCTTCTTGTCTGTCACTTTTCTTTCCTTGACTAAATACCTTGACTCTTGTGTCTTCTTCGTTACCTGCTTCCCTTCCTCTCCGCTACCTTTCCTTTTTTGCCTTTTCATGCGTCTCTTCTTTAGCTTCTCTCCCCTCTCTTCTTCTTATCTTTCACATTTTCTTTCCTTTTTCATGTCCCCCATCACTCCTCCTGCTTTACTTCTTCCCTCTTTTTCTCTCCCCTTGTTTTCTTTCCATTCCGTTTCTCCTATCTATTCCTCTTCTTCTCCTCTCCCTTCTTCATCTTTCCTTCTTTCCCCTTTCTTTTTTTCTCCAGTCGTTTGTCTCTTCCCCCCCTCTCCTATCTCCTTACTTCTCTTCCCCTTCTCTTTTGTCCTCTCCTTATGTCGTTTTTACCTCCTTCTCTTCTATTTCTCTACTCTTTTCTTCCACTCCATTCCTCTTCCTTCTTTAATTCTTCTCACCCCTTCTATCATCTTCAATCTTCCCTCTATTCTATTCTTTCTCTTTCTCTCCTCTTCAGCAGAATTTCTATGTGAAACAGACTCTTAGTGACACAGCTCAGAGAAGTTGCTCTTAATTTTATTCTTTTTGTTCTCTCTCTCTCTCTCTCTCTCTCTCTCTCTGGCTGGAGGCTTATCATGCACACCCAGCTGCTGGAGGACTGCGCGAACCCCAGGCAGCCTTACCCAAGTTGCAGTTTCTAATTTTATTCATGTGCAACCTTAACTTTTCCAAGTGTCCAAACTCTCACAAGCCCGCTTCAGTTCAATACAGAAGAAATCCATCATGTCTTAATTAAAACATTTCTTGACACATGCTTTTACAAGCATGTTAGTGGGTTAACTCATGGATATCATCATGGCAGTAAATCACAAACAACTGAACTTTGGATTACCATTAAGAGTTCCCAAAACAAGCACAGAAGGTTTACATTATATGCTTCATTAAATTGTCAAAATAATTTCCTCATACACTGTATCTCACTCACAACTGAAGTGTTCACCTAATGGCTCTTTAGGGATCCAAAAGGGATTCTTCAATGACATTGCTCCAGAGAACTCTTTATTTTCAAGCATGTAACATCAAGAACGGTCCATTGGGTTGCTGTAAATCCTGCTTTGTCCATGCGAGAGTATGTAGTTAAGGGCTTTATATCTTCGCTTGTTTCCACGAGTCTCTTTCCCAGCTGGTATCATCCAAATTAATGTCTTCTTTCAAGTCCAGAATGTCAATACTGCAGAGCAGCCTGTTACATCCTCGAACACATCCCACCACTGAAGACTCAAAGTGGTGTGCTTTCTCCACAAAATAGTAGAGCAATTGTATATCGGCTGCATGAGATTTCCTTTGTATTGGCTTTCATGTTGTTTGTATGATACCTTCCTCTTTTCTAGGTCTTAACTTCCACTCTTTGTCACAGTTACAGTCTATGCTCTTCTGAGAAGGTTTTACACTTGATGTTGGATTATTTCCGTGAGTGTTTGATTGCACTCAACCGCAAGAGCATTCGTGAGCCTCAGTCCTGGATCTTTAGGCCTGGATCACAAACATTATTCTAGCTAAATCCTAATGTTAGAGTTGTGTACTCTATAACATGCACTTAAGTAGTTTTTTACAAAAAATTGTACTTGTAGGAGCATTTAAATTATGCACTTATGCTCTATTACATTACACACCTCTCACATGTACATTATACATTTATATAAACATAGTGACTTCTTTTCACTAGATGACTAAAGAAACAGCTCTTGAGTCAGAGGCAGCAGTTGATCTACATCCCTGATCCCACATTCAGGGCAGCTGGTGGCTTAGTGGTTAGGGCCACTTTATTAGACATAATAACTCATTAATAACTTATTATGAATATATACTTTATGTTTGACTTATTAGACAAGCACTTTTATTTTTTTCCCTTCTGTTATGTAAATCTGATTCACTGATGCATTTGAATGTAACATAGATGTAAAGAGCATTATATGAAGTGAAAAATATTTATGATTTTACTCTGTTATTTTGAGTATTTAAACTTCTGTTATTATTATTATTATTATTATTATTATTATTATTATTATTATTATTAGCTTGATGACCTTAGAGTTGTGTATGTGTGTGTGTTCCTTAAAGGGTTTACTTAATAGTCTGGACTAAATTTGAATCTAAACACTAGTATGTCAGTGAATACGTTTTACAACTTTCTTGTAGCTGCAGTGCATGATGTTCTTTGACTAAAGGCTTTTTTGTGCCAGTTTCAATCACAAATCAGATACATTCTGCCTGTGTGTCATGCACAAAAACTGAGCCTGAATGTGCAGCTGTGTGCATCGAAAACACAGTATGCCCTTTTCTCTTTAAGCCTTTGCATTTGCGAGAGGATTGTGCGAAATGTGAAAGGATCACATAAAATATGAATGTTGCTGATGTACATGTTCTGTTCAACCTGCAGCTAGCGGTGGCCATTTTTACACACAGGGCTCACACATGTGCCGAAAAAAATCATTAACAGCATAACATTAAGTCAGCTCTCGGGATCAGATGTATGTGTGTAGGAAGAAGCAATGCAACATGTGCAACAGTATTTGTTCAGTTACTTAGGCACCCAGGGCTTCAATAAGGAAGATGATATTTTCTGCTTCATCCCTCTTGGAGTATATAGTAGTATATATATAGTAGGCATATTTCCTCTCTGAGTGGGTGGAGGTGGAACCAAAGACTGCTTCCAGGATAGAGACAGCATGACACTTTTAATATGTAATTTTTTTTTAATGAATAACATTAATGATTAATATTTAGAGGTCCAAGCACCAGTGGTCCCGGAACCTTATTAAAATTGATAGGATTTTCCTTTTTCTTCTTCTTCTTATTGCTATTTTAAATTTCTGCTAAAACAGTAGATGGAACAAAGACCATTAGTCATGTAAACAGCATGTTTGAAGGAAAGGGTCTGATGGTGACACCACAGTGAAGCTGTTAGTGTTTGTGTCCATAACTCCTGAACTATAAGGCTTAAAGACAAAATGTTTCATTCATTTTACTCATTTGTTTCAAAACAATCACACCAAGAGCCTCAACATTAATAAATATCAAACATACAGGGGGTCCTTGAATTTTGGTGTAAGTTAAAACACATCCTTGCCTACGTCACTTACCTATCCTAACACGGTTAAAGCATAAAAACAACTAACCCACAGAAAAAAGAAATGGAAAACTCATACTCAGGTGTTACTATGTATTCTTCCGCTGCACGCAACCAAACTAATTCGCCCACGTAGTTTGTAGGTACAACACTAACAATGTAATCTGAGTGGGAGTGGGAGTGAACATCGAAACATTGCATATCGAGACTGTTTTAACCCGAGGACCCCCTGTATATTGAAATGGATAAACAATATGGCCGCCGTATGCTAATCAATCATGAACTTGAAGCATAGTTGACTAAAACAACATCCAGATGCCACCTCTTCCTCGGGTGGGTGACACACACACACAAACACACACACACACACACACACACATAAACACACACACACACACACACACACACAATCGTATTGTATAAAGTCAACCTGTGGTTAGGTGAGATCTGTATATTTTTGTCCTACCAGCATGGTAGTTAAGTTGCATTCTCATTTGTAAATGAGTGAGTAGTGTTGGATTTTTTAATCTCTGCATATTTACAATCAGTTTGTTGCTTGTCTTATAAGCTTTCATTCTCCTACACAGTCAAAATGACCTCCACACCTGTGGAGGTTTACATTTGCATTTATCAGACGCTTTTAGCCAAAGCAACTTCCATTCCCTAACTACAGGGTGCAGTCTCCCTGGTGCAACTTGGGGTTAAGGGTCTTGCTCAGGGATGCAGTGGTGGTGTTAAAGGAAGGATTCAAACGCATCACCTCTTGGTCAGGAGGCAAGTATCCTACCCTCAGAGCTACCTCCACCCTGTGTTTGGTGACATATCCAACTGAGGAAGATCTAAGAGTGTGAGCAGATTTGACAGCTAAGAAGGAGCAAAGTTGTTAAGGATCTTTTATGTGAGCTGATATTTGAACTGTACACAGTACTTTACAGGAAGCCAGAGAAAGGGTTTGGAAAATGTCTGTACTGTGGCGTTGTGACTGGACCAAACAATATAAACAATGGACAAGTTTAGGATGACACTCAGATTACAGGAGGAGGGAGATACACATCACTGACAGAAAGAGTAAGAAAAAAGATTGTACTGAGAATAGATTTTGAACCAATGTATTATTTATGATTCTGTTTAACCCGAAAATATGCTTCGTCCGCTTTTTGAATTCAGATAAAATAACATACTGTATTAAAGGCTACCTAAATCAAACATCTGCAGACACAATGAGATTTTTGATGATTTTGAACAGTGGAGCTTTTTGCTGTGGAGTGGACACAGGGCTACAGCTTGCTTGAAACCTTTTTTAAACCAGGACATAAAGAAAAGAATTTGGTCATAAACACTGGGTAACAAATTTTTATTAATTTGTTACCCAGTGTTTATGACCAAATTCTTTTCTTTTTGTAGTATTAATACTACAATTGTTTTCTGATTAGTCTCCCTAAGGCTCAAAGCATGAGATTTGGCAACCCTGTTATCCACATGTACAACAAACAAACAACATATAAATATGCAAAAAGCTATAAGTGAAACAAAAGACCATGTCAGCCGAGCCGCCAAGTTTAGTTTTTTCTAAAAATGACCTTTCTAACTAAACCCTTGAAGCTACATGGAAATAAACGTTACCACATGCCGGTAAGCATGCCATGATTGTATATGAAATTCTTTCTTTGCTGTCTACACAATGCTGAGGTTTAGAGTTCAGAGTTTTATATAAAAACATTAAACAGTGATTGGTCTGAAAAAAAGAAATAAATGCAGGTGACACCACTTAATATTTCATAACAAATTACAAAAAAGCAGCTTGGTCTTTGTGTGGGAGCGTCTAAAGTCTTTTATTGAAAGCAAAGTGTTTAACTTCAATGATAATTGTACAAAAAATGCAAATGCCTTCTGATATAGTATCTGCTCAGTTAATTTCACTAGAAATTGTCTGGGGAAACAAATATTGGCACATTCTTTGTGCAGTTGCTCTATAAAGTATTTAAAGATTTTTCTAATGTACTGAGCCCTTGAATCAACAGAAACAAAACATGAAATTAATCATGTGATTAGCTAAAGAGCTTGATAAATGGCTGACTTATTACATTTCAAGTGTGTGTGTGCGTTTGCTTCAGACTTTTGGCAAAGAAAGCACGAAGTTGGTCCACTCTCTGCCTCAGTTTAATGAGACAATCCTTTAACGAAAAAAACAAAACTTTGGTGATTTATTATCCAATTACTAAACTGGTCCAGTTCAGTGGTGAGATATATAAGTACTAATACTGATTTCTTAATTGAGGCATTACAGCGTGTAGAATATAACCATGTATTTGCAGAACACGTAACCAGACTGCAAATCTATTCATTTCTATCAGGCTCAATTACTGCACCATATGAGCCTGGCTTTGGAGTATCAGCTCTCTGGCAATGCGCAGGGCATGTATCTTCTCTCCTAGCAGGTAGTTCTCCATCTGCTTTGAAGAGCTTGCAGTAGATGTATTCTCCTTCTCTCTCCCTCTCTCTCGTTCCATCTTGTGACAGGGCTGAGAGAGAAGCACGAGTGCCCGAGGCAGCCTGGAGATTTTAGAACATTCATTACCATTCAAAAAAACGTCTTGCGAGCCACCAGACACTTTTGGTGAGCACTTGCCTGATAGCTTCCATCAGCAGAGACCTCCCTTTGGCTGAATTCGGAAAGAGCACTGCTGCAAACAGGAGATTCAAAGGTTTTTTTCTCTTTGTGCAAGGGGACTACAGATGGTAGCAGAAATGCTAAACAGGAGCTAGAAATAAACAGGACTGGGAGGAGGTTAATTTTGTTCATAGAAGTGTATATCATACACATAAACCTCCAGGATCAATTAAGGGCAGTCAATATAATCAGTCTTGTCATCAAGATGGACTGTTACCTCACAAGTTACCTTAGTGATAGCAGTGGTCATAGGCAATAAACTACACTTCACAAACTTTTCAATCTAGTTGCTTTATTTTGCTACAATACACTCATTGTCATGGTATGCACAGCAAACACTGCTTGCAGCTGGTGATTAGCTAGCATTAGGCCTTACAAACAAAACCTAACCTTACCATAAAACAAAGAAAAAAGAGGCCCAGCTGTTTATTATGTTTATTACATTGATTGTGAACATACATTTCAAGAGTATCAGTATCTCTCGTTGTGCACAACCTTTCATGGGTGGCATTATTACGGTGGCCCTGAAGGTCAAAACACAACGACATTTCAGAAAACACAACGACATTTCAGAAAACACAACGACATTTCAGAAAAC
>JBBPDC010158205.1:0-19262 GCA_037974485.1 Hemigrammopetersius urotaenia | reverse complement strand
CAAAAAAATAAAGGGAACACTTAAACGACACAATGTAACTTCAAGTCAGTCACACGTCTGTGAAATCAAACTGTCCCTTTAGGAGGCAACACTGATTATCACTGAGAGAGTCTAGACTGTAAATCAGTGTTGCCTCCTAATTGGACAGTTTGATTGAATTGAAGTTACATTGTGTCATTAAAGTGTTCCCTTTATCAGTATACATACACACACATACATCTATGTATTTACATACATACATATACATACATCTATACATACATATATATGTGTGTGTGTATGTCTATGTACGTGTATATGTGTGGATATATATGTATATATGTGTGTATATATCCTGTATGTGTATGCCTCCTCATCCAGAGTATGAATTCGAGCGCCGTTTTTTTTATAGCATACATTCTACGTTATGTATGAAACCAATGCACGAATCTAAATATGGGCCATGAAATGCAGACTGCATTTCTCTCCTTCATACATATGTATCAGAGGTAGGTCCATTCAAAAAGCATCTCCGGCAGAGACGGAGGCACGAGCCTCGAACACGTGCTGAAAGAACCTCTGCAGTAAATGTGTATGTTTGTGTATGTTTATGTATGTGTGTGTTGTGGCTGGCAGCGGTGGGGCTGCTTGTTTGTGGCTGACCAAAGCTAAGCTACTATAAGGAGCCTACTATCAAGAGCAGAACTACAAAAAAAGAAAGATCTAATGCAGGTCTGTTTCCTGCAGGCTCCCTTCATGTGTTTATTTGTAGGCCGATGGGAAAAACGTTGAAAACAGTCACGTGTTGGTTAAATGAGCGCTCAGCGCATTTCAAATGTTCAGTGCTGAGGCTTCAGAGGTCAGTGCTTTTGGTTAGAGGTGCACATTCAAATTCTATTGAAATGGATGTAATTTCAGCGGCAGCAGTAAGTGTGACTGGGTCTTTACATCAGTGATTCTCAGCCTCAGATGCTGCCAGCTGGAGGAAACTGTGAAGATCACCGGTAATATTCCGCACTTAATGGGAGGATTCACAGACTTGCTGGGATTTGGGAGGGATTAAACCAATCTTCATGTCACGCCGCTCCTTATTAATATGAGAGTCTAGTCATTCATCGGAGGCTCTGCTCTCGCGGGCCTCGCCGAATCGGCCTGTGTGGGGACGGCAGAGTGCGTTGAAGTGCGTTCTTGTTCTCCAGGCCGGATGACAAGTTAATTAGCGCTCGGCGTCACCCAGAAGCTTGTCTCGTCAGTGGAGCAGGTGAGGAGGTCAGGAGGAGGGTTGCATGCTTTGCTGGCTACTTGACATGCAGAGAAAGAGGAAGTCCTTATTGAAGATCCTCTGATAACCTCAGATCTCCTGACGACTTCAGATCACTTATGAGATGGATTGCTATCAACCGGCTGTGCTCAGAATAAAGGTGTCAATGTTTGAACACCTTCAAGACCGTATTTAAAAGACTGGAAGCTCATATACGGGAGAAAAAAACATGTAGGTTCCTATTAAGGACGGCATCAAATGGGTATTGCCATCAGATAAGCAGATGTTTATTGTCCATACATCCTTGTACATTTACAACATGCAGTAAAATGTTACTCTGAATAAAAAACCTACAGAAAAAAAATGCACACTATGAACATTTCTGTGGAAAATATAATAAAGACTCAAAGTGGAGGTAGCTCAGTGGGTAGGCTACTTGCCTCCAGACCAAGAGGTCACAGGTTCAAATCCTACCTCCACCACACCACCACTGAGTCCCTGAGCAAGACCCTTAACCCCAAGTTGCTCCAGGGAGACTGTCCCCTGTAGGTAGGGAATGGAGGTCGCTTTGGATAAAAGCATCTACTAAATGCCATGAATGTAAATGTAAAGTGACACTGTCTAAATGGCTTAGTAAAAACAAGTGCAAATGTAGTTTAGTACAGGGCCCCAGACAAAATAAAAACTTTAGGAGCCATTGGCTCCTCAACACATTATTTGGAAGCCTAATTATATTTTTAGCAGCCAAAACCTCTGTGAAATATAAATAAAAATTATTGTCATGGCACAGTTTGTCTCCAGTTCCCACGCCCATGTAAAGAGCATTAAAACGAAACAAGAAATCACGACATGGACTAAATTGTTGCCAAAGTCAAACATGGTAAGGTTGAACATTTGTTTTGAATATATTTGGCCATTTTAAGATCCCATTTATATATAAACCTTAGCTAAGACAGGCTAAGCTAGCAAAGCTATGTTCAAACAAATTGTCGTTCGACACATTTTGAAAAGCTGTCCGGTGATGTGTGGGTCTAAGCTACCACTTGCTGACATCAAAACATTTACATTTATTAGACGCTTTTATCCAAAGCGACTTCCATTCCCTAACTACAGGGGGCAGTCTCTCCCTGGAGCAACTTGGGGTTAAAGTCATTTGAGCCGGCCAGGTAAATTTGGGCCAGCACAGAATCCGTCAGCAGCAGCAGCAGCCCAAATATACCACGCAACTATATCAGGGCATAGAGATGGTAATATAAGATAACTATTGTAAGATGGTACTGTAGTATAAGACCTATCTGAGTATTGATATCAAGATGAAGAGCAGATTATGTGCATATTGGTGTAAACAGCAGCATATGAAACTGAATCATATTCGTGCTGTAACTACGTTGTTAAAACATGAACATGTAAAGTAAATTATACATTTCACATTAAATGCTGGAATAAATATTACAAGGAGAAAAATATTAATCCAAACTGTTTTGGTCACAGAGTTAGGATACGCTCACATTGTGCTATTGTCATTTTGTTGGCACTGTGTTTCTTACTATGGGCAAAATGGGGTGTTTTGGGTAGATATGGTGGTGCAATAGCCTTCTTTAAGATATTCTTAAGTGAAGTGCTTCAAATGGTTGTTTTTAAATAAAAAACATTTGGTTTATATCGATATCAGCTGAATGGAACACAACACAAAAGTGTAGTCATGCCATTGTTTGTCCTTCTGGGCTTAATATTAATCTGATACACGGCCACATGACTGAGAATGGTAATTAATGTGTGATTAATTGGAGTTTTTTTCACTTCATTGCACACGTGCATACCATCAGTCAGTGTCTGTGCAATATCAGCAGTGGTTAACCTGAAAAACAAATAGAGGACAGCAGCAGTGACTAGCTGGTGGAGGGATAGAGCAATCGTTATTTTGGGAAATGAATCAATGGACCTATTGTCACGGCTCGGTCAGCGGCCATTAGGGGTCACTGCTTTTCTTTTTGTATTTCTTTTCTGTTCTCGTTTATTTGGGCTTTTATTTTGATATACCCTGTTGTGTCACGCGTCTCCTTTGTGTTAAAAGCTTGCCTTAGTTAGTTATTCCTCATGTGTCCATCGCCTCAATTTCCCTGCCTGTGTCCTGCCTGTTTATATCCTGCATCCTGGAGGCCATCGAGCCTATTTTTGTTCTTTTTGTTATTCTTTAATAAAACCTCAGCATGGACTTCTGCCTGCCTGCCTGTTCCTTACCCCGAGGTAAATCACGAGGGCCAGTTAGACCTAGCCCTCGTGACACCTATTAAACAAGTAACCTTTGCTGTGAAGGCTTACACTCCAGGTTCATTCATTTCACTGTCACTTAAATGATGGATCACGTGGCAAAAATGACATTTTTGTTGTTAATGGATATCGGGAATTATGCACATTATTGGCTTCAACAAGGACACACAAGAGTGTCACTATTGCAAAGCAGGTGCCAAACAGTACCTGAATGTTAGTAGCATCCCAGTGTGGGGGATGTTCAGCCTCATAAATACCAGTGAGACAAGGCTCCTATTGCATGAAATCTATTCTAAATCTGCGTCTGAATCATGAAACAATCATACAATGCAGAAACAAGCTGTGATTTGAGCACAACTGGTCACCCATGCATGGAAACGTCCACTTGACAATATTTCATGTAATTTGCAGATCTTAAATACAGTAATCCCGCGCCTTTCGCGGGGGTTACATTCCAAGAGCACCCACTAATAATGAAAAACTGTGTTGTTGTGTTATGGTAAATTAAAAATGCCTAAAAAATTCCTATTTTTATAGTGTAAACCCTATATACACTTTAATTTCCTTTTAAACCCAGTTTAATGCATTACAACTAAAGAAACTAGCGGTTAGCATTAACAGTCTGCAAAGACTTGTACACAAAATAAACGCTGAAATAACTCTCTTCCTACATGTTTAGACAGAGCACAGCTTACTAATACTAAATAAAATGAGATAACTGTTGAAAATTGGGGGTTTAAAACACTAAAATACGAGGACAAGACACGGAGCAGTCATGCTACATGCTGCAGCAGCTTCTGCTTCTTCTTCTTTTTATGGACAACTATTCAGTGTATTACTGCCACCGCTGGACTGGTGGTGGTAATACAGTTCGGTTTTCAGAAAAAATCTGCGTTAGACTGAATCTGCGAATTCACGTAAAACTGGGGGTTTACTGTATATTCATATGAAAATGTATCACAGTGAAAAAAATTGCAGTCTGTAAGTGGAACAATAATAATCAAAAAGCTTATCACCGAACACATGCAAAATACTATGTGCGATCACTTGCCATGTGTGCAATTAGGTTAGTATCAGTCTTTGTTTTTTTACTGATGTTATTGAAGATTTTTGACTGCAAATCAAACATTGTTAAACTACTACCTCCTTATTTGCAAGCTCTCACAAGTCAGATATTGTTGTGACATGTCAGTGTTTCCGTTCAGACTGACCGTAAGAAGTGGCTGTAAGTGAGTCAGTCAGGTTCATGAGTCACTTCGCTTCTGAAAACAAATAAACATGGGTCAGTTCAGGAGAGCAAACACATGACACATATTGGTCCCAAATAAACCCAGAATCAAGCAATAAAGGCTGAGAACGTCTCTCTCTTGCCGTCTTTTTACCCTTCCCTTCCCCTCTCAGTCTTTTTCCCAGTGTTGGCCGATTTCTCCCACAGTCTCTCTGTCTTTCTTCCTCTACCTCATTCCCTCTCACCCCCTTTGTCTTCCCCTCCCATATGGCACCCTGTCATCTGCCAATTGTCCCAATAAGTGACAAAGGAAGCGTTGCTGTTTCTACCGTGCATGACAATGTTCCATTTTCCTCAAGACGAAACAGATGTCCCTGCAGAATGGCAGCAGATTGCTGACTGTAATAGAGAACATTGTCAAGGTAATAACCTTGTTCTCTTCGCAGACAGGTAGAGGCCTGAGCACTGCACCTCCACACCACACACAGAGCCAAGAGGGGCTGCTGGCTGGCGACGGGTTCAGAGCTTCACTCAGGTGGAGTCAATTGAGATTGAGAATTGGGTAAATGGCTTGGCGAAATGGGAAATCAGATGTCACCATTTTGGGCATTACTTTGGGTGCAAGAGTGCTGTTAGTCCCTTCAGCTCTAGAGGAAACATTTAGTTAAACGTAAGGTTTATAATTCAGTAAGTACAAGTGGGATGAAACACCGTCTCCAGAGCCTTCCAGCCTCTTGGATCGTTGTTACCTTGAAACCTAGTGTCTAAAATCCAGGATCTCTTCTTCACCTGACTTTGAAATGTGGAAGGGACCCAGAGAGAACATGCAAACCTCACCCAGAAAGGACCCACCATTTGTCTTAAATAGTAAACTACTTCAGCAGTAATCTTATTTATCTATGGCTTTTATACTGACCACAGCACTTTGTGTATACTGCGTAGCATTTTAAGTATTTCTATGGAAAGTTTTATTTTGACTTAATACTACATTTAATGTGACCATTTTGTCATCTATGAACACACAACACGAACAGCATGACATTTGTGTGGGGATGGTACCTTGCTCAGAGGTACCTTAGAGGTGACTAGTAGGCTTAGGAATCAAACCGATCTCCTTCTGATTGCAGGGGCAACTCACTAACCACTAGGCCACCAGCTTATGTTATTCTTGTCTCCGTGTGTCTGTTTAGTCACAATAAAGCAATAAAGCAATTACGTTTTCTGATTCAGATTCATTAATCATGCACAGGGCATGCTGGAGCCTATGCCAGAATAGAAAGAGACCATAGACCGGTTGCCAGTTCTTCACATGTTCACACCGAGGTGAATTAACGAGGTTGACTTACATTACCTGTCTTTGGAAAGTGGGAAGAAACCAGAGCAAACCCCCTGGAGAGATCACACAATCACCTCCCAGAAATGACCTTTTCCAAACCCAGGACCTTCCTGCTGTGAGGAGACAGCACCTCCATGACACCCCCCGCCCCTTCCCCCATTCTTGGAACCACTCTTCTTGCATAAATCAAACTGTATTAGATTTATGTAGATGCATAAAGCCTGCAACTGTTGGTCTGGTGGTTAGAAAGTTGCCCCTATGATTGGAAGGTCATGTGGTTCAAATCCCCTGTGATCGGCAGGTCATGAGTTTGAATCCTAGAAGTGCCAGTGGCACCACTGAGTAAGGTACCCTCCCCACACTCTGCTCCCCGTGTGAATGGATTAAATACAGAGGAAGAATTTAACATTGTTCAGACTCTGTTCTGTGCTGTGGTGTGTTCACATTACTTTACAATAAAAGTGTGTTCACAAAAGGGCTTATGAATACCTTATACGATCTTGCTGTTATCATAAACATTTTATAACTCATTAATAAGCTGTTATAACACAAAAACAGAAAGCTGCTAAATATGAATGTATGAATAAGAATAAGCTGATAGGTCTAATGCTGACTAATAGAGAAGGCATAGTAAGATCAATAACTAACTTACTAGTGTGTTACTAGTGAGCCCCCATTTTGATGGACGGCAGTAGATCACTCCTGTATTTACAGGTTGATTTTTAAGGTGTTAATGACCTCATTAATAACATTAACATTTGAAATCATCTATAAACCATTTTAAGGGTAGTCGACTGTCTTTAGATGCCATTTTAAAGGTCATTTACTGGCAAGAATTTATATGAAACAGGAACTGCAGTGTGTTCAGGCTTCAGATTTTTACAAATCTTGAGTCCATATTTTTCCCCAAACATTTTCTGAACAAGTGATTTTTGAGCCCTTGTCTTTCCAGAGATTCTTGACTCGAGCAATGACCCTGAATGGATTGATTTCCCAGTGGGGCACCTTTATTCCTCCATGAGGATCCAGGCTTGCCAAATCATGTTTTAGGTCTGTTTTACCCTGCTGGGTTCATAAAACTGATGTTCCAGGTGTTCGATGCCCCAAACTCTCTAAAAACAAATGATATATATGCTGGAAAATATATTTAAAATCAAGTCAATACATCTAATGTTTTTTTAATTGGATCAGGTTATCTCTCATGCTACGGGATTGGAGATCTATTACAGTCACTTTTTAATTTTTTTATTCTCTTCACTTAGATTATTCACATTCTCAGTTAGAGACTTGACCGAGTCCCGTAGTGATGCGTTTTCAGCAGCGAGTGTTTCCACCTGCTGCTGGCCGAATTCTAACGATTCCCTCTGGGATTTAAATTCCCGGTGCAGGAGGCCAATCTCGCATCGAAGCTGGTCAACCGCTTGTCGATTGAATCCAGGATGTCGGTAAAACTTCTTTCCGTCTGCGAGGCGATTTCAGGGGAGTCTGCCGAGCGACTCCTTTTGGGGTTCGGCGTCTCGCTTTTCGCTGGAATACATGCTTTTTGGCTCTTCTTCATGACTAAAGTCTCAAAGTACCAATCGATGTATTCTTGGAGAGTTTCCAAATTCTGAAATTCTGATTTCCAAATCCGAACCCCAATCTACCGCAAGGAGGTGTTTTCCTCTTCCTTCCACCACTTGCTAAAATTCTTAGGAACAAATCTCCCTGTGAAAGTGTATGTGTGTACCTTTAAAATCCACTCAAACCATTTAATGTTGCACATTTACACTGTTGGTGAACAAAAATATACCAGTTAACTTATTTTCTGACTGTGAACTCATTGCACTCTAACTCTATACGTCTATTTAAAACAGTGCCTGTCAAAAACCCATGTTTTTTATATAGTATAGCCTATCAGTCATTAGCACCCCCACCACTGACAACATTAAAGCTGGTTGTTGTTCAAAATAATCATGCAAAGTAACACGTTTTTACATGAAATTGACAGTTTTTCATTCACTCCATTTTAAGCGTAGGGGATGATCTGTGCATCTATGACAGGGCAGAGCTACAGAGGTAAAGCTACACCAGCAGGGGGCACCCAAGGGCAGTGACGTTCCCTGAGCCTGAACCGACCCACAGGCTCTGTTCTCGGGACTTGGATGAGCCTTACCTCGCTGTAATAGATCTTGAGGGATGGCCGTATAAAACACGTTTTATTCTCACTAACCAAGAGGGCACTTGAGAAGAGGCAGTCTGAGGGCGGGAGCTCAAGCCCACCCCCGGCTGTGCATGTGCCTATTCAGCACTAACAATAATGGCGGTGTTCACTGTTGAAAGTGAGATATATGGTGCTTTATTTCATCTGGTGGGAGACCAATATAAGTGCACTGTTCCAAAGCTCACACAAGCATCCTGAGGTCTGTCTTCACAACATCATAGACTCTTGGTCAATCATTGCGGGACTGAAACAGCTGGTACCCTGTTAAATGTCCAGGAAAACATGCCTGGAAAGCATTATACACGCCATGTGAGTTCTCCAGTCTCAGGGAAAAATACATACAAACACAGTCCCTAAATGTTTCACGCTACTGCACATCCTTCCACCCACTGCCGAAGACCCCGAAGCACCCATAACCTTCAGTACTGTTTGCCTGCCATGTCTTTATGTCAGTTCAGCTTCACTGGGAGTCTGGGCTGAATGCATTTCCCGCTGAATGCCACAATGTAACTCCTGCATGAAGCCACTTAAGGCATTGCTAGTAGCTGAAGGTAACCACAAAATAACTCCTGTATTCAGACACCCATAGCTTTAGTAATAGCCCGAGGTGATTGAAGGCACAGTAAAAAAGTAAAATAACAACCGTTCTATCCTGAATGGGGTTCTGCTTTATCTTATTTAATTATCACTGTTTTATTTTTCCTCCATTAGTATTCAGGCAACTCTGATCTCTTTCCTTTTACTAATGAGTGATTGGCGTTCAGCAGGGTTGCTCAGTTCACACATGGAGCCGTCTTCTTGTTCCTCTTCATTCTTACAGACCAGTGTTGGCAAGATGCTGTTGTTGTATTTGTTCTATTCTGTGATAGAAGCGCTTGTAAAACTCGTAAAGGCTGTGGTTGTTTCTGGAATTCTGATTGGTCAGTATAAATTTCAGCAGTATTTCAGAAGTATCTAAATGGCAACCATGCTAATAGCTGGTCGAGTAGTTGTTCAGCACTGCTCTACATGCTAAGGAAAGGTCCTTCAGGGCTTTCTTTCTGATATCCTTCAGTATAAGATAAGCTGGACCACCCTTTATCAAAGCAAAGGAGATAATATTGTCCACAAATTCCCCACAGCAGCAACATTTAGTGCAGTGGCCACCAGTTCTGAAGATATACCTTTTATGGGGCGGCTGGTGACCCGGTGGTTAGGGAGTTGCCCCTGTGCTCAGAAGGTGGTGGGTTTGAATGCAGATTAAATGCACTGTTCACACACTGTGCAGTACGGTGGTGTGTTCATGTGTAACAAAAATATCCACTTTACACTTTGCCTTCCTGAGAGGTCTGGTTGCAGTCACATTCTGCCATTCTGCAATGGCTTCCCTGGCTAATGGACTTCTCCAGATGTTCCACATTGACTCTAGTGATGTATCTAAGTAGGGTGGGGCAGCATGATAGATGCAGGTTTTAGCTAAACATGGCAGCAGGTCTCCGAGAGGAGGGTTGGTGAACCACTGATTTAAAACGATGTACCAGTAGTTTTACCTCAGAAGACCCACATCAATGTCTGCCTGCATAATTACGAAGTCTTTTCCAAGTCCTTATGAATTCTTCTTTGGGTGAATGGGAAAGGACGTAGGTTCAAAAGCAGCCCTGGTATCGTCATGGCTACACAGGATCATAGCCATGTGGGAATAAACTGAGCATGAAATTACTAAATCAACCCAGTACCTCATGAAGATGGTGCTCACACACACAGACACACACACTTTTTCAAATATTTTCATCAGTCTCACTTAGAACTTTGAGCTCTATGCCACAAAATAAGCACAGACAGTCAGTAGTGTTTCAGTAGTTGAGTTATTTTCACTTGTTTCAAGAAGTGACCTGCTCTCACACCGTCTTACACCATAACTAGATCACACATGGCACCGAGAGACATTGCGCAATCGTGCAGCTGCCAGAGGTCCAGACGCTCATTTATGTCGGTTATGATGTGTTAGCAACATCCAGCTACACGCGTGTACAGCACATTACTCCGAATCACAATCATTCTGCAGCACAGCCTGAAAAGTATGAAAAGTATCATGCTGAGTTTAGAGCGCATACCAGTTCGCCATGTCTTCAATTTAAAAATGAATACACTCATGTCAGCCTTTGTGTGGCCTTTTACAGCCCAGCGTTATGCAATTAGAGTCGCTACATGCTAATTAGTGTTCATTTCACAATAGAATATCCACAGCTGTTAAACCTATTTTTCCGATTTGCTTCTGCAAACATGTAACATCTGACAAATATTGCTGGAGGCCTTCCCAAATTCAGCCCATTTGATAATATTTACAGTGTTTTTTAAATAACCGTGCAAATATAAATGTAAATGTAACATGCTAGTTCTTCACAATGAACTTGAGCACTTTCAGTGACTTTTTTTACTTTCCATGTTCATTTCCCTGATATTTCTGGAGGTCATTACATGATGACGGAAGACACTACGTGTTATCTATGCCTTAGTTAAAAAGAGAATGTCAATGTCAGTGGTCACTAGTCTTGCTCTTGGAGGTCTTGCAGACTTTAGCTCTAACACTAATCACTTCCTCGCTCCTGCTTCATCTATGTAAGGCCTTTAAGCTGCACCGTCGAAGGCTGTGTTAATCAGAAGCATCCTTTGATTGCACCCAAGAAATGCAGCCCACAATCTGACAGCTTTCAAGCACACCACCAGAGAACCCTTCATGCTCTTCTACTGCACATGATCCTCTGCACACACATCTGAACCCAGCACTGCTTTACCACATGGCAATACAGCAAAATATATGGTAAACTGTTGCTACAGTATCTGTTTAAGAGGGTGAAGAATGAGCTGAGTGAACCGAAAGAGTTTGTATCTCCCAGGATGGCCTTTACATGAAAGTGACCATTCTGTCACACATCAGCACACATCAGCACACAGTGTGATCAGCAGGAAATTCAGCCTCTGCATTTAACCCATTCACCAAGTGAAGCAGGGTGCAGCCAGGAACACGGCGCCCGGGGAGCAGTGTGTGGGGACGGTACCTTGCTCAGGGTACGACAGCGGTGCCTAGCGGTCTTGGGAATTGAACCTGGACTTTCTGATCGCCCTAACCACTAGGCTACCAGCTGCCCAATGGTTGTTTAGCTTACCAGCTAAAGTCTGCAGGAAAGTAAACCTCCAGGGTTCATTTTAGTCGTATTTTCTAACCAAATTTTGCTCTGACTCCTTTCTAAAGTGTCCTTGGTAGTCTGTTCCTTTAAAGAACTCATCCTTCAAAGGACGATACAACCAAGGGCCCATCAGCCCAGCTTTTGGAATGCGGCTCCTGATGAGTTAGACTTGGGTTAGCGAGGATACCTTCAAGAAGGTAGATCTCCATATTTGTGAGTCTATATTGTAATTTCCCCCAGACTTTTTGTGTCAGATTCAGTGCAAATTGCATTATTTCTGCCCACATGTACAAAACATGAGGTGCACGCTTGGAGAAGGGCAAAATGTTCCTTCTCTTTCTTGTGTGTATGCATTTGAGGGAGGACCTTACAAAAAGGGTTACACAGCCACGTTCTTGGGAGTGCCAGACTAAAGAGAACTTCGCTAACACCCTTCATTAACACCCTTCTCTCTTTATCACTGAATTTTACTCTCCAGCCTCATGAGTGTACATTTAGTGGACAGGTCTATGTACAGTAAGTAAACTGAACACTAAACTCAGAGGCATTAAGGGTAAATATCAGCAGCACCAAAACAAGCATTCTGATATACACCTGACTCACTGTGTGAGGGGTTAGAATTTTTATATGATCACTTTTTTGTTGCGTTTTCTGAAATCCCAGACTTTTACAGGTCAGGAAATGAAACTTTCAAACCTTCCAGGCATACAAGAACACCTAAATTAAGTATATGTCCTGGGAGGGCAGACATATTGCTTGCTGGACATTCAAGCTTGCCAGGTTCAAGCTGGAGCCTTCATTCCTGGCGAATGAGGTCACATCTTCACCAAAATCACTCCTCAACTTAATCATCATGCAGAACATCCTGAGAAATACTTTCAGAATAACACCCTGCAGCATCTGAGCGCTCCAGTCTCCCGAACCAAAACGAATCCACTTATTTTGACTTTTGTGTAGCCTTTCTTGACACTTCTAGTCAATCTCACACACAGAATTACAGCTCTTACCCACACTAGACCTCTTCAAAATGTAGCTCAAGTCCTGAAATTTGGTAGGTGTGAACATGTACAACAGCACTTCTCTGAGAGTTTTTCATCACTTCTCGTCTGGATGCTTTCCCCCATGGATCTGAAGAAGAAGGAGAGTGCTCAGCAAAGTGTTAAATTCCACAGGGCATCAAAATATTGCTCTTAAAGCTATCTTTCATAAAAATAGATCTCAATTATCACAACGAAATCAAACCCCTTAATTCTACCCCTTAAAATGACCTTGATTTTGACAATTATGGGGAAAAGTGCATAAATTGAGGCTAATTAAGGGGTAAAACTAGTGAGGGATGTGGTAGTTTAAAACACTAAAATACGAGCACAAGACACAGAGCAGTCGTGCTACATGCTGCAGCCCCTCCTTCTTCTTCTTCTTCTTTTTATGGCGGTTGACAACTTTTCAGTGTATTACTGCCACCGCTGGACTGGTGGTGGTAATACAGTTCGGTTCTCAGAAAAATCTGTGAATGCTGATCCGCGTAAAACCGAAGGGTTACTGTATACTCTTGGAACTGCTGGAGTATTTATGGTGGAGTTAAATGCAGCTTGGAAAAATTCTCTCAGAAAACATGCATTTTGTTATGGCTGATATCGTGGCAAAATAAATGAATTGTTTAAAGCAGATGTGCAATTTCTCAAGACAGTTCGTGATGTAATAAATGGACAAAGAATGAGACTGTATAAGAATTTGCATATCCGGTTGGTGATCGAATATAGTTACAAATTTCTGGCCTCACAACAACCAGTGTACTGTAACTTAATAAACCGCACTGAGTGACATTGATGTTTCCTGCTATTACTTCTTAAATTGTTAATGGTTGCACATATTTATTTCACAAATTCTCATGTTTAAGTGCTTTACCCAACCACAGAAAAGCTAAAATATTTTGGGTATCATGAGGCCATTTTTCCGCTACATCTTCCGCACTTCTTATCTTATTATTGCTTCTTGTTTTGTTTTGGATTGTTTTTCTTTTTCTACAAAAATTTCTCCCAGAGTTAGTTCTGTCCACCAGCTTGCTAGCTCCCCTATAATGCAATGCTTGCATATGCCTCCTCCTCAACTGCCACTAATGCAACATCACTGGACAGCTCAATGCTCAACTTGTCGGGTTAGCACTGCTCTCAGGGCAGGACCAGAGGAAATGAGGCCAATTTTTCTCGTTTTACACTGTTCCTGACCCCGAATTTTACATTTTAGATTTAACATTGCGTAACTCTGCTCTTACATTCCTGCGGAGAGAAGCTCCAGGACTAATCTAACGCCCCACATCTTCAGCCACGAGTCTGAATAGATCCAGTGGAGTTCACTGATGACTAGCCATGTCTAATTTAGTTGTGCATTTACCATTCAAACAAAGGAAATTAATATTTGGCAGTGCTCTCACATTCAGGCTTAATTGGAAAAGGGAAATGCATCCCTTAACAAATACATACACACACACACACACAGATCAAGGAGCTCTATTAAATAATTAACAGGGATTGTTGAGTGATGTTTACATTAAGGCTAGAATCTAGTAAAATAGCTTTCGCCCATAAACCCCCTCCATAAAAGTCAGTAAAACTGCTTCGCTTGCCCTTTCTCCCTCAGACTTTCTCTCTCTCTCTCTCTCTCTCTCTCTCTCTCTCCTTCTTCTTCTCTTTCCTCCCTCGTTTCCTTCCTCAATGCCAGGTTTGGTTATGTGCCGCAACGTCAGTAATTCTTCTCTCCCTCGTCCTCCTCGGCTCCCCCTCCCAACTGCATCCTCCTCATCCGCGTCTCTGCAGAAGAAATAAACCCACGCATGACTGAGCAATTTCTCATGTAAACCAGAAGAAATGGAACCTGGTACACTTTTTTATTTCTTCTTTTTTCCCCTCCAAGCATCCAGAGTCCAGAGCGAGGGAAAGCTCATTCGATTTTGTCATTGGGCTTGAGACGGTCAAGGTTTAACGTTTCATCACTTCTCCAGTTCTGCCGGAGCAGGTGTTTTTTTTTGGGGTTTTTTTTTTTTGGTTCTCTGACACACTCCATCAATACTGAAAGTGCCCATCGACCTCGCCGTGTGTGGTGCCTCTCTGATGGCTGTCAAACCCCTCCATCGCCCAATCTCTCTTAACACATGCCGCTGCTCGTGTTCCCATGAAACTAATACCTCAGTGATTCTGATTCCCTGCGCAGGCATAGAGGCATAGTGGTGAATATTAGCATATTCATGATACAGCCATTATACACGTCACACCTGCCCTTGGTGCTCCAGTGGTAAAATAGCAGACACTGAATCTAACCGCCAGCTCGAATCCACTGTGCAAGCTCATTTTGAGCAGGTGGTGGCCTGGTGGTCAGGGAGTTGGCCCTGCAGTTGGGAGGATGAGGGTTTGAATCCCAGAACAGCCACAGCAGTGACACTGAAAAGACAATCAGAATCAGAAAACTTGATTTATCTGAAAGTGTTTATGTCGTGACTGACACAGAGAGAGACACAAGACACCAGAAAAGGTCAAATGAAAAGTAAGACCAAATTAAATTATAAAATAAAGTCTAATTTGTCTAAATAGAATTCAATAAAAATCCAAATAAAATTAAGTAAAATCTGATTAAAAATAAAATCAGAGGAAAGAAAACAACCATAATATAAGAAGTAATATTGCACTAGCGCCATGTAGAGGACAGCATACAGTATTGCACATTAACACCACCCCACTATGGTGCTGGTGGCCTAGTGGTAGGATACTTGCCTCTGGACCAAGAGGTCATGGGTTCAAATCCTACCTTCATCGCACCACCACTGGGTTACTGAGCAAGACCCTTAACCCCAAGTTGCTCCAGGGAGAGACTGCCCCCTGTAGGTTTGGGAGTGGAAGTCACTTTGGAAGTCCTCCACACAATGATAGTTTTTTAAACCTGTAATAAATAAGCAGAGAGTAGCAGCTGCTGGATATTGCACAGATTATAGTGTTGGTGTGACTGAGGGAGGAGTTGTAGAGTCGGTGGGAAGGAAGTATTTCCTGTGGCGTTCAGTGGAGCACCTTAAACTAGACAGTCTGGCTAACAGAACTTCTCAGGTCATTCACCACCCTGTGGAGTGGGTGGTCTGTCTACATTGTCCATAATGGCCTGAAGTCTGGACAATGTTCCCCTTTCAGCCACAGTTTCCATGTTATCCAGTTCCTCACCCAACACAGAGCCAGCTTTCCTGATCAGTTTGTTAAGTCTCTTCCTTTCTGCCACTTTCATGCACCCACCTCAGCACACCACAGCATAGACAACAGCACTGGCCATAACAGACTCATAGAACAATGGTCATGGTCGAGTGTGTGTGTGTGTGTGTGTGTGTGTGTGTGTGTGGTGCTGTTGAAAGTTTAGTGTTCTGGGGTTTTCACACACGTGTCACTAGTTAAGTCACTCATAAGTATCTAGTCAAGAGTGGCTCTGTGGTCAGAAACTGATCACTGGTCAAAAGATAAGCCACAGTCTCCACTAACAAGGTGAAGCTTCAAGGCAGGGGTTGTAATGAAGGGGTTTTCTTGGTATGCAACAAAGGTTAAGAAGGTGGTTCATGTCAAAATAAAAAACTCATGAATGCAGGACGCAAGGTTTCCCAGCATCACAATGCCTCCTCCAGCTCGCCCTCTTACCATAGTGCATTCTGGTGCCATCACTTCTGCAGGTCACACACACACACACACACACACACACACACAGACGGCCATCCATATGAAGTAAAGGAAAAGATGATTCATCAGACCAGGACGGCTTCTTTCATTCCTCCATGGTCCAGTTCTGATGCCCACTGTTTTTTTCTTGCCCTCCAGTGCTTTTAGTCAGAGATCAATACGGGCACCGGTCTGTAGGTACCCAGCCCCAAACACAGCCAGCTGCGATGCGTTGTGTATTCTGACACCTTTCTGTCAGAACCAGCATGAACTTTTTCAGCCATTTGTGCTGCAGCAGCTCATCTGTGGGTTCGGAGCAGCAAGACTCTCACCATTCACTCCCCATCCACATCAATCAGCCTCACCCACGACACTATTGCTGGTTCAACAGCTGTCTTTCCTTGGACCACTTTTGGTAGGTACTGAAAACCAGTAATACCCCACAAGACACACAAGTCAGTTTAACATTGCAGGGTTTTATGAGACGTCCTTTTGAACCGTTTTCGTTGATCCATTTGCTAAGAGATTTTGACACAAGTTACACAGCAGCTGTCGTTTTCGAATTGAATTATGAATGACAGAAATGTTGAACCACGCGCTTGTTCAGACAGTGAGAATGTTTCAGCATGCCGTGCAGTCAACTCCTGGTATGAAAAAGTCTTAAATCTCTTGTGAAAGACACAGTGCATTGTAATAAGGTAGGGTGCAGATTTGTGAAGGCTTTGCGTGAACCAGATGTACAGATACTGGATATAGTTTATGATGCAATAGATGCACAAAGCAAGAAACTGTCCCATGAGTTCAAGATATTTGCATATCTTGTGCTTTGAAACGAGGGCCGATTGCTCTGTCGTACACACGCTCCGTTTTCAGTCTCGCGACTGTAATCAAGTTGCTTTATTTAGGCATCGTTTTGCCTGAAGACCTTTCAAAAAAACAAATATTGCTTCTTGGGTCTCCAGGGTTCATCAGTGTTTTTTTATAATGTAGGCTTTCTTGTGCACCAGTGTCTGAATCTGAACAACCCCGTCGCCTTATAATTACTAGACGCAGTGTTAAATCGCCTGGCATGTATTTTCATCAGGCCATGCCAGCAGCATTTTAAAGAGTATTCTGTGGTGTTACCTCTGCCAAGCCAATGATATGGTCCAGTTTAAAGCAAAAAAAGCACCGGAACCAAGTTCATTAGGTACGATTTGAATAGAGGTCTGTAAGGATCGAGATCACGTGTGGGTGGGTGTCTAACTCACGTTTAGCAGGTGGAGGTGTTAGCAACTGATTCATCAAGAGTAGGAACCAGGATCTCATTAATGTACAAACTGCACATAAATGAAGGTTCAAGACCCCGGCATGAGCACAGAAACGCAGGGTGTACCCAGTGCTGCTTCCACTGCAATGCAAAACTGACTGTTCACTGTTCATACAATCAGCATAAACACACTTCTCTTTGATTATGGAGCAGAACCAAAGGAAAAAACACTACATGCACTGTCTAAGACTGGCTTTGTGCAGTGAATATAATTTCTGTAAGATCTACTCTCTGCCATATGACAGTGTGCCTTCAGTTTTTGCATGACGTTCTAAAATTAAGAATTGTTTTTGTTGAAAAAGACTATTTAGCTGCAGTCAAACCTAAATTGCCCAACTTTGCCTCATTAGCCTAGCTAGCATGATCCCTAACCAGCTAGGCACTACGGTACTTAGCTACTCGACTAAAATGCAGTTGTATTTTTTAATTCTGGAGAAAATCACTGATGTTATGACTACACAGATACACAGAGACGAGAACGATATAAATTACAGTAAGTCAAATAAAGTTAAAAAAATGTGGTGGTTGATGGTTAGCGTAAGCTAGCCATGCATACAAAAGTGCTCTATGTACTGATTTGACCCTAAATTGTCAACTTTTGACAAGTAATGGTCAAAGTTTTACATGTTTAACAGCTGTTTGCATAATTTTATTAATTGAAATCCAGACGTTATTGAATGTCTGAGAGAATTTTCACATGATTCACGAGTGAGAGGAGTAGGAGACACACTCTGGTCTTGGTTAAGAGGACTTTTGTGCCAGGAACGTGTCCTACTTCAGGATATCGCAGTCACCGTGGCCTAGCATCAATGATGCCACGCATAGTTGTTTTTTTTTCATTCTAATAATACACGTGAATGCAATGCCACCAGACTCTGCTAGTGGCTTATGAGCTCCAGGGTAAAAAGCACAGTCCTATTCACCTTTCATTAAATTCACTCTAAACATACAAGCCCTGCACGTGGGACCTCGGCAGGCGGTAGGCCACGGTAAGTAATGCACCCGTGCGTGCAGTGGCTTGCAAATGCATAGGGATCTGAATAGGAGCGGTAATGCATGAATGCCGCTCCATCTCGGCTAACAGAGACTGCTCCGAGAGCCTCCTTCGGCCCCGACTGCTCAGCACCGTGAATCAGCACGGGGAACTAAAATAGACAAGTAGGTCAGTGGAGGCTCGACCCTATTCATCAGCCCCCCACTGGCAACCAAGAACCAAAGAAAAGGGGAAATGCAGAATCCACCATCTTCCGTTAAACAGCATGTCCCACTTTATCTAAAGTACCGGAAAATATCATTCAGGCCCTCAACTGCAGGCTTTTCACTGTGCTAGCAGTCTTCATATCAATGAGCTCTATCCAGTCCAGCCAAGAGGAGGATGGAGTCTTGGTTCCTCTGAATGTGTCCCTTTTTCAAGCTCTTATGCTCTTATAGGGGTTTTCCACTGACTGGTACCAGCTCGGTTCGGTTCAACTCTACACACTTTTTTTGCTTTTCTATCACTAAAATCTGGTTCCTGGTGCTGAACTGATACTAAATGATGACGTGTACATATTGGAGGTTACTGATTAGTGGTTGCTATAGTCATGCCAGTGTTGTTGACTGAACGTTAGCATTAGCATTACAGTTAGCCTAATGTTGCTTCTTTAAGCCTTGTCTGGTGCCACTTGTCTCCGTTTTGTGGCAAACAGCCACAAACCAAGGATCAGAAATAAAACCCCTCTGATTTCCTCCATGCTGGCGATTGTAATGCCGGGTTGTTTACCTCAGCTTAGAGCCTCCGCTCGTGCTGCTGCTCAGAATGTTTGGTCGCTATAGCAACCAGT
>JBBPDC010158184.1:0-19272 GCA_037974485.1 Hemigrammopetersius urotaenia | reverse complement strand
ATATTCCTGAGATGGAAAAAGGCTGATTTTGTGATGCTAGAAATATGGTTTTTAAAGGATAAGTTACTGTCTAATATTACGCCCAGGTCTTTTACTGTCGAGCTGGTAGTAACAGTGCATCCTTCTAAACGCAGGCTGAGATTTGAGAACAGTTTTGTTCTGGTTTTTGGGCCAATAAGTAATATCTCCGTCCGTATTCAGTAAAAATGGACAAATGGTCTCTTTCACTTTTCAAATTGTTTTCTATGTGTTATATACTGCATTTCATTACCATTCTAATATTTGTAATCATAATTAATAATTGCTACTAATTAATAGTTGCTACACTTTTATTCTTTATCTTATGCAGTAAAATACTGTAACCTAGACACCAGGAGAGGGCTTTTATTCAACTTGATTCAAGATTTTTTTTGAAAACCAAGGGGTTATTAAGGCCAGGTTATGCAGGCAGAAATGATTACCTTGGTAATTACTACCTTAGATTTTTTCATAAATTGCATCTGTAGCATGTTGTCGAACGTTTCAAAGAACTGTCAAATGCTATCGAAGGTCAAATGAAAATGTATTTCCACAGACTTGTATTTCCACATACTCAATAATTGCTCTGTACAGTCCTTGTCTAACATAATTCAAACGTTAATATTCTTGTTTATTTTATATGAGAATATATGAGAAGACGTAAACAGTATACTTGCATATCTACATATATTTTATATTTTTTACAAAACATAAATGATAGAAAAAAATAGACTGTAATGATCTTTTTTTGGTTGTTTTTCAATACCTGTGCGTGATCACCCTCTCAGATATCTTTGAGAGAACTTTCTCAGTCATTCTGAAATCAGAGATCTGATTTATTTTCTCTTCCTCTTCAAGCTTCTACAAACATTTGATATTCTTGAAAACAAAAACTTCATTCATTCATTTATTTATGGTAAGGTTTAGGTAGAAGGCCATTTCAGAACTCCATTAGCATGCAGTGTCCAACATTACTGCATTATTCTGCCACAATCAGAACAGCTCAGAATCTGAAAGCCTAAGTGGAAAAGGCTATATTTTGCCTCACTGCTGTCAGCCTCATTTCGACAATTCTATTCGATAAGTAGGTCTCTGCCTACTGGTCCACATGCACAATTTGAATAGTTCACGCAGCAAGACCCAACACTCCGCTTCACAGTTGTATGCAGATTTCTTACTGCTAATGAATAACAGAATTTTCAGCAGCAATAACGAAAGAAAGGTTATTCACGTTTGTCACACTGATGTGAAATAACAACACAAAAAAGATAAGAGCTTTATTGTCATTAACGTTGTATAAGCATGCACAAGAAAATGAAATTATGTTTCTCAACTAACAGCTCAGTGCAATATAAAAAGAGTCACAACATACACACATACATAATTAACTAGAATAAGAATATAATCTAAATCTAAATTCTATCCAAATGATTTAATTAAAATAATTAAAGAAATTTGATCTGACCATTACTCCAATCCACTTAGTTTATTAATAAATCTAACAACCTTGTTGGAAAAAGCTTTTCAGCTTCCTGCTGGTTTTACAGCTGATACACCTGTATCTTCTCTCAGAGGGCAATAGGCAGACGATTTGATGGGAAGGGTGGTTTAAGTCCTTCATGATGGAAGGAGCGCTGTTCATATAAGGAAGGAAGCGGGACTCATAGGATTTTGCTGACCGTCTTAACCATTCTACTCAGCTGCTTAACATCCTTAGCGCTGCAACTTCCAAACCAGGCAGTGAAACTTAGAGTTAAAACACTTTCTATCATTCCCCTATAAAAGGTGACAAGATGTGTAGTGGGAAGAGCTGTTTTCCTCAGTTTTCCTGGTTACTGCTGTGGTATTAGTGTGGTTATTAGAGTGAGGTCATCAGTAATGTGTACTCCCAAGAAGTGTTGCTGTTGAGGAGCACTGGATTTTTGTTCCAGTACTTTCAGGTTCTTTATTCTCTATTTATAGATCCTGGGAAAGTCACAAAGCAATGCTGGTCAGTGAAGTTAAGATCTTCACAGCGTGCTTTCCTTCACAGTGAGTGAAAGTTTTCTGGACATAGAGTGTGCCATGATTTGCGTTCTAATGTTAGGGTTCATACTTTCAGAGCCCTGTCTTTACAAACGTCAGAAGCTTTTAACTCCTAATTTCTTCCCTTGTGAACAATGGACTGCAAATGGCCTCTATGTTTTCAGGCAGTCTCAGTACATCTGATGGTGCTCTGAATTGCATGGACTATTGTGGAGTTCAATATAACTGGGTACATTATAATCATATGCCTTGAGCTGGCGAGCAGTGGCTCACTCTCCTTGTGGTGCTGGACAGTGGTTCACATTGCTTGCGGTGATGGGCTGTGTCATTCTCCGAGCAGCGTCGGATCATGACTCAGCAGCTGTTCCCAAGAGACAAGACAGCGGATTCTAAATTCATAACGGGTCACCACATTCTTCACGTCAGCACCTTTCAACCCCGCGGTCAATATGATGTTCAGTGTGCGAGAGCAGCACTGGTCCTGCAGCTCAGCTGCGCATGTTAGTGTTTTCTTTGCTCCAATTTTATGTACACAGGGCTTTTTACAACTGAATTTGTCATAAAGCAGTTTTACAGAATCCAGGTCCAAGCCCCTAGTGAGCCAGCAGAGGTGAAGAAAATTGGAGGAAGACACCTTGAGAGGAACCAAGACTCAAAAGGGGAACTCATCCTCCTCTGGTTAATCCGGAGAGAAAGAAAGAGATTCTCTATGGAGACTAACAATAAAATGCCTTTGTATCAAGACTTAATCACTACAGAACAGAATGGCTGTCTATGGCTAACAGAGTAGGTACAAAGTCAGTAATTGGTAGTTTTTGTTGGAATTTTTGGAAAATTATGTTTTTAGTTAATTGAACTATGTCTACATAATAACTATATATAGTTTGTAGTTTCCATTTATTCAATAGAATCATCATGCTTGTGTTTTATTCAGGCTACACTTACAGTTTGTGGCTTTGCTTACATGTTCACAAACACAGCGTTTCCAGAGCTCTGAAAAGTGTGCAAATATGTACCAGATCTGTGTGCCATATTCATGTGTGTACTTTCTGATACAGCGTTTTACAACATCAAGACTGTGAACTGATGCCAATGTCCAATATTTTTCATGCATATGTCTTTCACAAACAATAAGCTAGGATTCTCTCTCTCTCTCTCTCTCTCTCTCTCGCTCTCATAGATCAAAGTGTCTATATCAAAGTGTCTATAAATATATACTTATACTTTCATCTGTGATATGATAGAAATGTGTTAGAACAAACAACACCTGAGTTCCCAAAGGACACATGAGAACTGGACCTTGCAGCAATGGAAGATGGTTTAATGTTCTGATGACATTTTCTTTTACAGGGCACGTAACACCCCCCTCCATAAAAGCTTTATTAGGAGAATAAAGAAAATAAAACCATCCCAGCTCGGGAGAGAGCATCAGCTAGGATGTTCTCTGAACCTCTTTTATGCTTAATCGCAATGTTAAAATTTTGCAAGAAAAGCGCCCACCTCATAAGTCTCTGATTGTGATTGTACATCCGAGACAAAAATACAAGAGGGTTATGGTCTATGAAAACCACAACCTGGTGAGAACTCGAGCCAACATACACCTCTAAGTGTTGCAGAGCTAACAACAACGTGAGAGTCTCTTTTTCGATCGTGGAGTAGTTTACTTGGTGGGAATTGAGCTTTTTAGAATAGTAACACACTGGGTGTTCAATACCTTCTGCATCAGTCTGCAGTAACACCGCCCGAGCTCCCACGGAACTGGCATCCACCTCTAAACTAAGTGGCTTTGTAAAATCAGGAGCAGCCAAAACAGGCGAGTTCGTTAATAACTCTTTCACACATTCAAGCACATATTGACATTCTCTCGACCACACAAATGACTGAGAGGGACTTAATAACGAGGTAAGCGGGGCCACCACGCTCGAAAAATTCTTACAGAACCCCCTGTAATAATCCGCAATTCCTAAGAATCGGCAAAGTTCACGTCGAGTACTAGGGACAGGAAAATTCACAACGGCCTCCACTTTGGCCTGTACTGGCCGAACTTGACCCTGACCCACTTGTCTACCTAGGTAAGTAAGCCACGGGCCTTACCAATATCACATTTCGCAAGGTTCAACGTCAGATTTGCCTCTTCTAATCTACTAAGCACCTGCTTAAGGTGACTTAAATGTTCGGGCCACGTATCTGAGAAAATAACTACATCGTCTAAGTATGCTGCACAATGAGGTAAACCTGCCAAAACTACATTCACTAAATGCTGAAATGTTGCTGGAGTGTTTCGCATTCCAAAGGCCATGACGATGTACTGTGCGAAACAGGTGTGACAAAGGCAGAAATCTTGGAAGCGCAAGGGGTTAAAGGAACTTGCCAATAACCTTTTAAAAGGTCAAGCTTAGTCACAAACTGTGCACTTCCCACTTGATCAATACAGTCTTCCATTCGTGGCATAGGATACGAATCAGGTACTATAACCGAGTTCACTTTTCGAAAACCAGTGCAAAACCGAGACGAACCATCAGGTTTCGGGACTAATATGCACGGTTTTGCAAATCCGTTTTCTAACAGATAATCCACTTCTGTACGTAGACATTGCCGTTTTTCAGGGTTTACACGGTAAGCATGCTGTTTTATTGGCTTTACGCCAGCAACATCTATGTCGTGCTACACAAGATGAGTTTGAGTAGGAATGTCACTAAATAACTTAGGAAACCAACGAAGCAACGCACACACAGCACTTAGTTGATCAGGAGACAAATGCCTAAACAAGGTCGGTAAGTCCTGAAGCAGTTCTGAATTTTTAAGGTATGCTTGTGGTTGTGGTTGGTCTTCTATTGAAACAGTGACTGTAGTACAGTGGTGACTGTACTACGGCGGCAGTAACCAGGACAGCAGCTGTCACACTGGGCCCTAGTGTAGATACTAAATCTGTCGGCGGAACACGCTCGCGGAACAGTTTTAACATATTAATGTGACATACCCGTTTTTTTCTCTTACGATCAGGGGTGCAGATGACATATGTCGTGTCGTTTAATTTCCTATCTATCGAGTATGGACCTGAAAATCGCGCGGAGAGAGACGAACCCACTACAGGTAATAAAACTAAAACTTTGTCTCCAGGGTCGAATGTGCGCGGCACGGACTTCAAATCAAACCGCTGTTTCATAGCAGCTTGCAAGGAAAGTAGAGTTTTCTTGGCACTATCACAGGCATAAGCTAAGCGTTGACGAAAGTCTCTTACATAATTTAATACATTACGTGGGGGAGCAAGAGAATCATCAGACAACATTTTCTCTTGTAGAACTTTCAACGGCCCTCTAACTGTATGTCCAAAAACTAGCTCAGCTGGACTAAAACCAAGGGATTCCTGTATGACTTCCCTTATGGCGAATAGCACGAGAGGAACTCCCTCGTCCCAATCAGTATGCCCTCAGCATGTTTTTAAGAGACTGGTGAAACCGTTCCAGAGCTCCTTGTGACTCCGGATGGTACGGACTAGACACTACATGCTTCACTCCTAACTCTTGTAACATTTGCTCGAACAACTTAGACATGAAATTTGACCCTCTATCGGATTGTAACCGCTTTGGTAATCCAAAAGTTGAAAAAAACTTCACTACCGCTTTAATAACAACTGGAGCAGTGATTTTTCTCAGAGGTAACGCTTCGGCATATCGAGAAGACGTACACATAATAGTTAATAAAAACTGATTTCCACTCCTGGTTTTAGGCAGTGGACCTACACAATCAACCATAATCTGTTCAAAGTGCTCTCCCACTGCAGGTACTGGCTGTAAAGGCATAGGAGGAACACTCTGATTAGGTTTTCCAACGGTCTGACAAGTAGCACATGATCGACAGTAATTAACAACATCTGATTTTAACCCAGGCCAAAAGAAATGTTTCAAGATGCGTTTATACGTTTTCGTCACCCCCAGATGAGCCGAAAAGGGATGATCATGAGCTAAACTCAGTATATGAGAACGATAACTAGTAGGTACTACTACTTGAAATACTGTTTTCCACTCCTTATCTGTATCCGTATCCTCATTAGGACTCCATGTTCTATACAGCACACCCTCTCTCAAGGAGTATCTGGGGTTATCCTAATCTGAAGTGTTTTTCACTTCCTCAAAACATTTTAACAGGGACGCATCCGCTTTCTGAGCTGCAATGAGCTGAGACCGAGTGAGAATACAATCTAACAACCCACCATCAATTGAGACTGGTGGTTTAGGCGCGTCTATCTGCTTACTTTCTAAGCGTTCCTTAGATTCACTACTGAATGACATGAACGTATCATCCAAACTCACTACATCAGCCAATTTTCTAGCCTGTGCACGCATGACAGCACACACTGGAAATAACACAGACTTTTCCTGGTCCACCACATTAACTAGAATTCAAAACCTCAAGTAACGGAGTTACTTTTCCACCCGCCAAATCATTCTCCATGATCATATCCACCCCCTCAATAGGTAAGTGGTCACACAAACCAACCCGTGCAGTTCCAGACACTAATTCCGACTTCAACTGTACCAGGTGTAGTGGAATTCTGGATAAACCCATTTCAATACCTTGAACTAACACTACAGCATTACACGACGTTTCGTCTGAAACAGGCAGGACGTCACGCAATAATAAAGACTGGGCTGCACCCGTGTCTCACTATTAATAGTTTTCTCCGGAACACCCCGAAAAGAAACAGTGCCGGGAAAAGTGGTTTAAACAAGCTGTTTACATCTATGTTCTGCTTCACAAGGGATGAGGAAGAAACTGAGTTTATTAACCCCACTCCTGCCGGATGAGATTGCTCAACGCGCTGACGGTCCGTTTTAAGTTTTAACATGGGACATTCTGCTATTACATGTCCAATCTTGTGACAATAAAAACAGGAACGGTGAGCTTGAGGTGGCAATCTAGTCACAACTGCAGGACTACTCGGTGTAGAGCAAGCATTATGCATTTTCCGAGCTTCATACTGTGATTTAGACACCACTGAACCAGCAAAGACAGATTTGTGTGTAAGAGAAAATTCTTCGGCCATTACAGCAGCTTTACTAAGCGACTCAACTTTCTGCTCATTCAAGTACGTAACTACACGATCTGGTAAACGGCGTTTAAACTCCTCAAGCAATACAAGATCACAAAGCACTAAGATCAACAACTTTGCAAGCGGTAATCCACTTATCAAACAAAACGCTCTCTCTGGCAAAATCCACATAGGATTGAGTAGGGGCTTTCTGGTACTCTCTAAAACGTTGTCTGTAGGCTTCTGGAACAAGTTCATAGGCTTGTAAAATAGCTTCCTTAACTCTAAACCCTCTTCCATAGACAACGCAGCACACACTTTCTGCGCTTTACCAGTGAGCTTGCACTGTAGCAACAGAGTCAACATCTCCCTCGGCCAACCTAACGAAAGTGTGATTCTTTCGAAAGCGGAAAAATAGGTGTTTACTTCGGACTCCCGGAATGGAGGTAATACTGGAATAGCCTTTGTAATATCAAATCCGAATTTAGAGCAAGTGGAAGACATAGTACCTTCACCTGAGGCTGTGGTCTGGTCTGATTTTCTCGGCAGGAGTCCAGCGAACTTTTCTGCCTCCAACTCAAGCTGCCGGAGATGGACTTCCTTGTCCGCATCCACCTCCAATTTCCTCATTGCCAAGCGAAAGTCATGTTCGCGTGCCTGCTCCTTTTCCCGGGCTTCCGCCTGGATCCATACTAAACGGACTTTCAGCCGGGCACTCTCCGACTCAACGGAGCACACGCTGTGAGGAGAGAAGGGACGGAACGGAGAAAGACCTGGTGCGGCTGGCGGGACATCTGTCTCACCTCCTGCACACACGCTCGGCTCCACAGCTGACATCCCCTCAGTGGCATACTCCACCACATTAGCCGCATCAGGCAAACCAGCAGACCCAGAATCAGGTGACTCCACATGTCTCAAAACATCCACCGCTAGTAGCTTGTCCAACACAGCTGACTTAATCTCCTGTTTCTTTTTAGACCTCCCTACCGAGATCCGGAAATGTGCAGCCAACAACAAAAGGTCATCCTTCCTGCACTCATTCAGAGCCTCCTCAGACGGATTCTCAAGGAATCCATCCACAGAGAACTTAGCCGCAGCCATTCTCCTACCTTTGGCTTGGATGAGGTCGCTCCAAAACAATCAAGTATTTTTCTCCTATACAAAATATGTTTTTTAATTGCGTTATGGATGAATAATTGATGAAAAATCCCAGACGAGCCCCCACAAATGTTACGACCCGACTGTCTGGGTTCACTGTAAGGTATGGAAAATGGGTATGGCGCGACCAAATCACAAACGGCCAGCAGAAAAATGAGTTCCCACAACCAGAAATGTGTATTTACAAGCTTTGTATTTATATACACAATATATACAAGGGAACACAAGCTATAACCAAACATACACCAAATATATGCAATGCAAATTGTAAACTTTTAAACTTTTCAATTTTATGTAAAGTGACTTTGAGCATCTTGAAAAGCGCTCTATAAATAAAATGTATTATTATTATTATTATTATTATTATATACAAGATAGGAAATACTGTATATAATTATTTACAAGAATACACAAAGTAACAACAGCTAACACCTAAGTGGGACAACAGACAACACCAAAGGAAAGAACAGAACAAAAACCCTAAACCTACCTAACACAAAACCCCCAACTGGTGTCTGCCCGAAGCCCACGAAGTGATAACACAAAGCTGAAGAACACTAATTACAGAACAAGAACCAGAATCACACACTAAAGCACAAGCAAGTTAGCCTCTAAACTACGAAGACGCTAAGCCTCCTTTGCTATGGGTTCCCGGCCTCTTTTTACAGGATGTGGGACGGTTCTTCCGGGGAGCGTGTCCAATGGCACGTTGCGTTGTGGACAGCCAATCAGCTGTCGACGCTGAGATGAATGACGTGCCTCCGGGCCAATCCATCACTGCACGGTCTCTGACGCACCAGGGCACTAAGAGTGAGATAGAGAAAAAGAGAGAAGAACAGCAGAGAACCCATCTATGTGCCAGGGCACGTAACAATCATGACAACCATGTTTGTTTTTCACATGCATTGGTCAAAGATGACCCAAGGATGCACAATGGGAGGAAGGAAAGCCAGTGGATGCTGAATGATGCTCTGGACAATGTTCTGCTGGAAACCTTGGGTCCTGCATTCATGTGGATGTTATTTTGACACAAAGCATCTGCCCAATAGTTGTTGCAGAACAAGTACGCCCCTTCAAAGCAACGTTATTCCCTAATAGCAGTGGCCCCTCATGAATGCAAAAACAAATCAGGCATGATTTGAGGAATGTAGCAGAGACGTTGATTCTAGATTCCCAGGATCTCAATCCAGTCAAGCAATATGTTGCTTATGTCTTGGTCGCAGGCACCAGAGGTCTTCAGAGGTCTTGTGAAGTCCATGACTCAAGGGACCACATCTGTTTTGGCAGCATATTTTGGCACTGTTTTGTCACCCTGCCACATACTTACACACTTGCTCTCCCTTGGCTGTTTCCTCAGACAGTTGAGAGAGACTTCCTCAGAAAGTACCCTTTTTCAGTCCAAAAGAGATTTTCACTCTATGCTGTTGAGTTTGCTCATTGCCATTTTCATGGCAGAATATAATTTTTCACGCATTTTAATGCAAAATTATTAAGAAAAATTTAATTGACTAATTCTGTAACATAAATATTAACATAAATTCTGTTAAATGTCCATATAAAATATACCCCAGAATGGTCACTTTCACATAACTGTACACAATTTTTAATTACTGTCATGAGACACAAACCAGCTGTATATTGGCTGCTACCCTGTGATGCATCTCTGGCAGATGCAGCCCAGCATTCCTGAAACATAACAGTTCAGCTCTCGAATGTTGAGCGTTCTCATTATTTTTTGTTGTTCTTATTTAAGCCCTGTATTTTTATTACTCTAAATTAAATTCAGTTATTACTGTATTTACCTGCTTATACTAAAGAAAATGACAGCACATACACGTGTGCATGAATTACAGTACAGTCTATACAGGGGTAACATCGATATTTTACATTTTTGCACTGCAGGAGACAGCAGTTCAGCAGTTCAAATAGCTTATTCCATCAGCTATTTTATTGCATGAGGTGGTGGTGGCATAGTAGGTAGGCTACTTGCCTCTAGACCAAGAGGTCACGGGTTCGAATCCTACCTTCAGCACCACCACTGGGTTCCTGAGCAAGACCCTCAACCCCAAGTTTCACCAGGGAGACTGTTCCCTGTAGGTAGGGAATGGAAGTCGCTTTGGATATAAGCATCTGATAAATGCCGTAAATGTATTGCATTAACATTAAACCATATTCATAAGTCATTTTTGCATCTGCACAGCAATGTTAAAGTGTTACACTGTTATTTCTTACACTAATGTTTTTGTCATTGTGTTGCACTATCTTTAATTTTTCTTTGTCTTTTTTCTTGTCTTATTATCTTTATTCTTTCTTGTTGCACTGGTCATGTCAATGACACAAGATGCCTTCAGGATTAAGATTTTTCATTTACATTTACGGCATTTATCAGACGCTTTCATCCAAAGCGACTTCCATTCTCTAACTACAGGGGACAGTCTCCCTGGAGCAACTCAGGGTTAAGGGTCTTGCTCAGGAACCCAGTGGTGGTGTGCTGAAGGTAGGATTCGAACCCATGACCTCTTGGTCTAGAGGCGAGTATCCTACCCACTACGCCACCACCACTTATCATCACTTTTTAATGTGTCTGTTACAAGCTTCAAATAGCACAAAGACTAGTGATGTATGGGTCAGTCCATTCAGGTCATTTATGTTGGGGAAACATCCCCATCACTCTTGGAAGAATGGGAAATGTTGAAAGTAAGCGACAGCCTTGAGTGGCACGGCAAAAGCTAAGAGCAGCCCGTCAGCCAGCATGAGGTCGAGGAGGAGAGAATTGATCAGGTCGAGTTTGGCTTTGTACAGGTTGCTGGTCAGGACCCCCACAGCTATGTTGGTGGCAGTGAAGCCCACCATGCAGATAATAGCCAAAACCGCAAGCACAAGATGACAGCTCGCCAATCTCTGTTCACTGGAAGGCACAGAGCGCAAGCATTCATTTAAAAATGGGTCAGACAGGTGTGGGTCATACAACATGGCCTGTCTTTTACAAGCTTCAGATGTCTGTGTTAGTCTAGAATGGTCTAAAATGTTTGTGTGTGGTTATTAACTTTGCACTAACATATTTTTAAAATCCCGCAGCAAATCCCGCAGCAAATTCAAAATCTGTGTTATCATAAAAAGTGGCTTCAGTCCACATTTTTTATCCATGTTTTGATTTCATGGCCTGAAGACCTTGTTCTAAAAGTCACAATCTACACGAACCTTAAAAATCCTAAAACTCATCTTAACTAGCCAATTATCAAATCCTTTTTGAGCTAAAATGGATTGGTCTGAGCATGTAAAACCTTAAAATGCATGGTAGTGAGAACTGGGGTTGTGAGTAAGTGTCACGGTCGGTGGCCGCTAGAGGCCACTGTTTTCAGTTTTTGCCTTTTGTTTCATGTTCTGTACCCTTATTTTGACGTTCTGTTCTTGTGTCACGTGTCTCCTTTGTTTTCACCTGCCCTGTGTTTTTCGTCTTGATTTTCTGTGTATATAAAGTTGTGTTTGTTAGGTTTTCCTCATGTGTCCATCACCTCACCGCCCTGTTTGCCCCAGTCCCGATCCCCTAGAGGCCCCAGTCTGTCCCGTGTCCCCTGGTTTAGCCTGGTTAGTGGGGTTTCTAGGGGGTTTAGCCCAGGCCATAGTTCAGGCAGAGAGACAAGAGGAGCTCAGAGCAAGGGAAAAAATACCCTTGTATTTTTTGGGGGGGCGTATGGGTATGGGTATTAGCGTAGGGTGCCAGGCCCCCTTAGAACACCAAGAGGGGCCCTTCCAGTCTCCCGGAGGGGACTGCCAGCCTGCCTGCTCGCCTGCCAGCGAGGGGCCCGTCCAGCCTCCCGGAGGGGACTGCCAGCCTGCCTGCTCGCCTGCCAGCGAGGGGCCCGTCCAGCCTCCTGGAGGGGGCTGCCTGCCTGCCTGCATGCCTGCCTGCTTGCCTGCCAGTGAGGCGTCCGTCCAGTCTCCCGGAGGGGACTGCCTGCCTGCTCACCTGCCAGCGAGGGGTCCGTCCAGTCTCCCGGAGGGGACTGCCTGCCTGCCTGCTCACCTGCCAGCGAGGGGTCCGTCCAGTCTCCCGGAGGGGACTGCCTGCCTGCCGGCCTGCCTGCCTGCTCGCCTGCCAGCGAGGGGCCCGTCCAGTCTCCCGAAGGGGGCTTCCTGCCTGCCTGCCTGCAGATGAAGGGCGCAGTGTGTGCCCAGCCCAGGCCCACACTGGGGCCTGTCTGCCTGACCACAGCGGCGACCCCGCTGGGAGACTGATGAGCTGATGAGTGTTATTTGTAGGGGTAGGTGGACCTCCGGATATTGCTGACATTTATTTTGCATGAAAGCCAAAAAGAGAAGGACCAAACATATTTCAATGCTGCTACAAGAGTGAATGAATTTACATTTACATGTCTACTTGAACTCTGCCCACATACTGCAATTTTTGCACAATTAACTGCTTACCTTCTGTTTTCTGAGCAGAGGAAGTGCCATCATGCCCCATCCTCCACATGCTGATTTGTTTATGTTTGAGTGTGGTGCCTAGCAACCCACCTGCAATAGAGTGAGCCTTCATGCTCCCTCCTGATTGCGTTCATTAGTTCAGCGGTTCTAATTAGTTTGCGTTTACTCACTTGTTAGTTTAGATTGGTTGCATTCTGCATTCCCAATTGGTTCTTGTGTGTCTCTCCCTCTGTTTTTAATCCAGCCATTCCAGCAGTCTAGCATGTGAACTAAACCCCATACTCTCTCATAGCCTTTATCTTCGTTGTCCTTCTGCTCTGCTGGGGAAGCTCTTCTGGATCTTAGTCTCACTCTCATACTGGCTTCTCTTCCCTTCCAGGTCTCGACCAGTGGACTTTGATTATTGCTGTCTCTCTCTCCTTTGTTGTCTGAGCGCTGACCATTGAATCAGAAACATCCACAGGCTGGCCTTACTTATCGTGGCTGCTACACGTCGCAGAGCTTTAGACTTTCTGTGTTCCTTGTGCCTCCTGGATAGGAGTAAAATGCATTGGGTTCCTCTTGGTTAAGGAGCGATGTCTTTGCATCCCAGACTGAGCATTACCGTCTGTCCCAAGTCCAGAGCAAGAGAGAGACCATCAGTGCTTAAATGAAAGGACTGTTCTCTAGTCCAGTCCTCTATGTCTTTGTGTTTCAAAAGAAACTGAAACTGCTCTTTGTGATCTTCTAGCACTTCTGCATCTGTGTCCTCCTTCCCATGTGACACATTGATGGTACATTGATATATCTGCACAGTGTTTCTTTTCTCTTTGTAATCTTTAGTCTATAGTAGTATAACTCTACTGTCATATTGTATACAACACTTTAGTGAGGCTATAATTATATTTTCTTAATAACTATAAATGTGTGTATATATGTATATATATTTATAGTATGTATAACATGTATATGTATAATATATATACAGGGGCCCCTCGTGTTACGAGAGTTTCAACATACGACATTTCAAGTTTACGACATTTGTTTATAGATTTTACAACTGTGTTAGGATAGGTTATTAACACCAAAATTCGGGATACATCACTGTTGAAGGAATGGATATTCATTGGTTGTAACTTGAGGACGTCCTGTATATATATAGGGTGTGGTTTGTATAAACAATATGTGTATTTAGATTTTTGTGTATTTATACATATTTATACAAATATACATATTTGTGTGTGTATACGTGTATATATATAAATAATTTTTATTTTTATATTAGATTATAATCTGTCTCCCTGCTGTGTCCCCCCATAGTATTTTTGTATTTTTTTATACTTATATTTTTATATTATATTTTTTAGGTATTGTCGTTTAGATATATATCTAATGTTGACAATAAAGTGATAACAATACAGCTCTGCTTGACTTGATGTAAACAGCAAAAGAACGTCTGTCATAGGTTGAGTTTTCTTTAGCCTGTTACTTCTCCTAAGGGCAGACTTCTTCAGATAAGAAGGTGATTTATTTACATTTACATTTTACGGCATTTAGCTGATGCTCTTATCCAGAGCGACGTACATCAGTGCTTAAGAAGTCCAAAACTGTTTCTTACCTGAAAAACAGCTTAAATCCGATTCAACTATTTAATCAAGATACTGCAGTCAGAGCATCTATACAACAATATAATAATTAGTCAACACCTAACCAACAATACATGAGCCATAGAGAAGAACAACGTAAGTCATAGAGAAGTGGGAAGTCAAGGGAAAGGAATTTTTTTTTTTTTTAAAGAAATAAGTAAGCAGTATGAAAGAGACGCAGTTAGTCACCAAAGTGCTCCTTTAAAAGGTGGGTCTTCAGGTGACACTTGAAGACCGTGAAGGACTTTGCCGATTGAACCGGAAGAGGGAGTTCATTCCACCACTGGGGAGCCAGGACTGAGAAGAGTCTTGACGCATGTTTCCCTTTTCTCTTGAGCAGCGGAGGCTCAAGACAAGCTGTGCTTGAAGCCCTGAGAGGACAAGAAGTGACACGTTGTTTGATCAATGATGTTATGTACTTACTAGCTAACTAACTAGCATACCACCAAACTGCCTCAGTAACTAGATTACATACCGCTGTGCTGTCTAAGTAGCTAGATTACATACGGTCAAATACTGGTTAACTAGGTAGCATATGTACTTTACGTTGACCTGGTTAGTTACATATCTTGCACAGTGTTATAGCGTTTAACTTTTAAATTAAACACTGTTGTTCTGGCCAGCTAACTAGTTTTGTCATATTTTTGTCACACTCGGAAGGTTGCGGGACAAAAGTATTGGGACACTGCAACAGGGTGAATGGGTTGTGAGAAAACATATATTTATTGCCACAAAAAAGCAAAAAATGTGGAGGATATTTGCAATTTCCATGTTATTGTGGGATTCTGCGTAAAACTATGGGTTTGGTTCTCAAAAAAAAATCTGTCATGTAAAACAGTCTGATCCATGTAAAACAGGGGATTACTGGATAGCAAAGTGTATTTCATTTTTTAGTGGGTTTATTTGACTTTGGTCACGTTTGTTGTGCACGGGGAGTGAGGCGAGGCGCAAGAGGCAGGTTCCATTGATGGATTTTATTACAAAAAAACACACAGACACAGACTCTACACTTAATACAAACTAGAGGTGTAAGGACCTAAACTAAAACAGAGGACACAAGGACTGAGTAGCATGGGGGTAAATGTGAGGGATAGCCAGCACCTCAATACAAAACTCAGAACTTAAATACTCATGCATTAACCCATCATAAAACACAATCACTCAAATTAAACACAGCTGACACAATGACTAGAGACTACCAACATACACCCATTTCAAAATAAATGTCTCTATAACTAAACTTAAACCATAGCGGCCTCATCAGGGTGCTAGCCGCAATGCAACAACTTTATATTTTATATTGAAGTTGCTCTGTGTCTCTGTGTGTCTGTGCAGTTATTACATAAGCAGTTTCGTCTTGGATCAGTTTTCTGATTCCGATTGTGATATTGAGATACAGGAAATATTAGCAGATACCAGGCAAGAAGACGTTCCCTGGCCACATTACAGGGGTGTGAATAATGCAAGGCCTTGGGGGGACCAAATGTTCCCCACAGCACACAATTTGAACAGCACAGAATTCTACATTTAATCTATTCACCCAGTGATGCAGTGGGCAGCCAGGAACACAGCACCCAGGGATCAGTGTATTAAAACGATAAGATACCTTGCTCAAGGGTACCTCAGTGGTACTACTAGCAGTGTTGGGATTCGAACCCACAACATTCTGATTGTGGGGGCAAGGCCCAAACGCCGTACTAGACCACCAGTTGTCCCTGTGTTGTGCGACACTGCTGAACTCAGTTCTGTTCTGATTCTGATTCTGATAACATTCATTACTAAAGCTGTTTTTACTGACATTCATGTCTTCTTTCGCTTTCTGTAACCACTTAATCCTAACCAGGGCCGGGGGTACCCGGAGCTATTTCAGGGCCAAACAGGCTCGAGGCAGGGATTTACTCTGGATGGGGAGCCCACCGCAGTTTTTATTTACAGTAAAGGGTTTTTTAGTTGTATATGTTGTAAATATTTGTGTGTGTGGTGGGGGGGTGGCAGTGGCAGACATTATCAAACCATTGCACAGACATTTGCAGGGTAACTGCTCGATTTTCTAAAGCGCTAATATTGTCATTCTTGCTGTTTAAATATGATTTCAGTTGCTTAATTAGCCACATACGGTAGTTACATAAAGTTCTGCAATCAAGAAAATAACTTCTACTTCTAAATGACATAGAATATTTTAAAATACTTATTTTACTTTTAAAGCTTATTTTAGCATGTGAAAGCAACTTGCAATTGCAGACAAATTCACTTGCTTTAAAACATGTTTTTTTGAAAAATAATATACATACTATGCAAAATGATCTGCAAATGGAATAAGACACTTTCAGAAAATACAATTACAGAAAACAAGTTAAGTTCGTTTATGTTTATGATCTTCTTATTAGACATGTTTAGTAGATGTAAGATGATCTAATATTTTCACTATAAAGACAGCCGTGGGCAGCAGGTCCAGCTGAAGTGTGAGGTTCTTGCTGGTGGAGAACTGTGAGGGAAGGTTGATGTTCCTGTGGCGGAATCGTTTGATGCACTTGGCCTGTGTGAGATTGGGAACAGATTTCACTGCCCTGGGGCTCCGGCTCCCATCCAGAGAATGCAACCAGTTTAAGGGGCTGACCACAGAGTGGGGTGGGGGTACTAGCAGAGGATTATCAATCTCTCTCCTGCAGCTGAACCCCTGCAGTGCCATGTGACTATGTGTGTGTGTGTATGTAGTTCCCTATTCAATGAATCATGCAAATGCCTGCTCTATGATGAGACCACAATGAGAGGTCTTTCCACATTCTCTCGCTTGCTCACTCCTCCACTCATTTATTAATTCCAGCCTCAGTTCCAGCCCCCCTCGATCAGCCTTTCCCGACGAAGCCCCTCAAACTGCACACCAGTCATTCGCCTCAACCCTACCATAGGATGATCCAAAGCTCCACCCACAAATCCATTCCTTTATTGCTACTGTTGTGAGTGGAAAAGTGTAGTGAATGAGGACTGAGATCCCATTTAGTCCGGAGGAACCAGAGGAATTTACAATACGCATTTGCAGTATTTTTTAGCCTGTGGGGCCTTAGTGGTCCATGGTGGTACTACTATTTATTTTTTATAAATACTGTACTGTGTTTCCCCACGAAAACGTTGTTGCGTATCTATGTTATGTGGCTGTATTTTGTTCTTTTGCTTATTTTGTAATCTGTGAATTTGGTGTTTTGGGTTGTGGTTTGTTTTTTTTGTCCGTTAGTAGGTCTTTAGAGTCTTTGTGTATGTTTGGTTTGTTGGTGTTTTTCTGTGTGTTCTGAAGTTTGGGTCTTGTTTTTTATGTACCAGTCTAGGGGTTTTGGAGAGCATGTTTGGGCTCTCTTTTGTTTTGCGCCCCCCCTTAATATGAAAAGAGACATGTTGGTGTGTTTAGTATCATCCCTAGTCAGCTGTCTTGTGTTTAGTTAAAATGATTATGTTTATGGATTGGTTTATGTCTGAGTATGTTTTGTATTTAAATTCTAAGAGTTGTGTATTCAGTTGCTGGTCAACCCTCGCATTATCCTTAATGCTACCCGGACCTCTTGTGTCCTCTGTTTATGTAAAGTTTGGCTTTAGGCCCTCGTGCCTTTTTTGTGTTCTGTGTAGAGTCTGTGTTTGTGTAATAAAATTCAATAATTGGAATCTGGGTCTTGCGCCTCACCTCACTCCCTGAGCACGGAGCCCGTGACAGTGTTATTTCAAAATTCGCGGGCACTCTTAGAATGTAACCCCACAACTTTCAGGGGTCTACTGTAAATATAAATTTATCTCAATACCTTTTTTCCTATTTGCTATGAAACATATTGAAGTTAAGCTTGTTAATCAGCCTAGCTAATTAAATTTATGTTGTCAGTACAAATAGGTGTAATTTGATTGTATGGACTTCATTATGTATAAATTATGATGGAACAAAAACTTTATCTCCATTTTTTTCAGTTCCAATCAATTTTCTCTAGTTTTTACAATTATTTTCCAATAATTGGCAATTGTCCAATTATTCTTTAATTTATTCTTTCTTTACCCAGTCGATTTTCCTATTTTTCATTTTTTCTAGTTAAGGCAGAGGTGCAGATGTTTCTGCTGCAGAGTTTGAGGCAGATGTGCAGATGTTTCTGGTGTGCAGTTTGAGGCCGATGTATGGTTGTCTCTGGTGTAGATTTTAAGGTAGATATTTGGAGAAGAAAAGAAAGAGCTATGAGAAAGTTTCACGGAGAGAATGAGTGGACCACAACCTAAAGCCTGTGCAGAACTATTTCTTTATGTGGAGCATATACTGAACCTTCTTATAATTCAAAGGTTCAACATTAAAATACTGTCACACACACCAGTCACATGATGCACACGGGGACCATTAATGATGCCCATCACAAGGAAGTGGCAATACTCCGGTGCTCAGTCATTGTTAGACTCCAGTCTATCTCGCATCAGCTCCTCTGGTACCGTGAGAACTCTGTTTTTTCTGACTCTCTTGTTTACTGTGTGTGTGGTGACATCTATGGGTTCTTCCTAAAACCATTTCTCTTAATGTAAAGATTCTATGCTAATATAAAGATCCTTCTTAGAGCCTTTTCATAATGGGCTTAGTATAAAGAACTTTCTCACAATATAAAGATTCTATACCAACAGTTATGATTTGGATATATCAGTTATGATTCAGCACCACCACTGGGTTCCTGAGCAAGACCCTTAACCCCCAAGTTGCTCCAGGGAGACTGTTCCCTGTAGGTATGGAATGGAAGTCGCTTTGGATAAAAAGTGTCTGATAAATGCCGTAAATGTAAATAACTTTTGCATTATATGGAGATTCATTAAGCTTTGTCACTCACACAACATATCCCCAAAACTGGTTCCTGTAAACAACCATTCACTGAAAGGTTCTATTAAATTGTTGTTCTAATGACTTGCACAAAGAAATGGTTCTTTTAGGCACCTTTACTTCTCAATCTCTTGCTTTCTCTCCAGCTTTCCATAAAG
>JBBPDC010158155.1:0-19281 GCA_037974485.1 Hemigrammopetersius urotaenia | reverse complement strand
ATTCCAGATGATCAGGCGGTGATCAGTATACTGGTGGTGCTGAATGCTGAGTGGGTGGAACTCCTTTATCTAGGCTTGCAGCTTTCCACAGCAAAGTAATTTTGTAATTGCATCCTTCAGCACAGAGCCCAAGTGTTCCCTCGGCGGGCGGCTGGGAGTCTCTTCTCAGGCCCGTGGTCAAATGCTGCTGCCGCTCTGACAGATCTACAGTGGAAGTGAGAGTGAGGCCACTCCACTGGTGTATTTTTGTCATCCTCTACACCAGAACTCAGGACAGCCCTTATAAGTCATTAGCCCCAGGCGAGGCAACAGAGTTCAGTAACAGCCCCTCAGTCCACAGGAGAGGGAAGAAAGTTTACATTGAAAGATTCACACAAGTATGACACTGGGCTCCGGAAAACAGTAGAGATGGCCACAAAATGACTTTTCTTGGGGAGAAATAAATTATGAGCCTCTGTATGGCCTGAAATGTGGGATTTTGACCATTATATCAGAGTCTCATAGTGCTAGAGACAAAAAGCAAGACTAAGTAAAGCAAGTAATACAAAACATTTTAAACAAAGAGGCATAACAAACACTCACTGACGACATCTACAGCAATGATTAGATATGCAAAAGCAATATAATGCTAATGAACCACAATAAAGTAACCCCCCGCTTTTCACTGACGTTATGTTCCAAGAGCACCTGCAGTCTTTATAGTAGAGGGTGGGGCTTCACTGGAACAGGAGCCAATCAGAAGCTTGGATAGAGTTAGAACAGCTAAATGCAGTGAAATAAATAAATAAAACTATTTAGAACAATTAAAATATATATTTTTAAATTGTCCAAGCAATCAGCCCATAACTTGTGGAAATGTGCGGAAAACATGCACTAGTGATTAGAATAATTTAGAATAATTATTAGGAGACGTGGGTGCAGTAGGTGGGCAGGCCTTCATCCATAATCTAGTTAATTTCACTGACAAGCTGAAATCTTTAATTCAACATTCACACTACTGTACCAAATGCACTTTACAATGCACAATTATTTTATGCATTAAACATGGCAAAGCAGTTGATTATAGTTGTTTTAGTATCCAAGAAATTCCCCTTAGAGGAATATCATGAGTTAATCAGAATGGCTGTAATATAATCCTTCTGCCCACCTCTAGTCCACCAGAGCAGCTCTTTTTACTTTATGAAAATATCCTGAAAGTTCTTTCTTACATGATTACAGTATTTACATCATTGTCTTAATTTGTTTGGTAGATGAAACTTGTTGCACAAAGTCCCTGCTTGTCTTTAATCCAAACAAGCTTCAGTGCTCTGTTCTTGTACTCTAATTATCTGTAAACGTCATAAAGGGCAACAGACGGAATCTTTACTGATCCTTTAATATGTGAATGAGTGATGATGATGGCTTATTAAAGGGTAGATCATTCAGTTCCCTTGTCAGCTGCAGCCAGTCATTTGATCCTCTGAAGATTATTAGTAAAGCCACAACAATAAACAATAATCCTGCATGAGGGAGCTAATAAGATGCCAATGACGAATCTGTCCCACAGCCTGGTGGCTTATTTGCTTTTCACCATCATCTGGTATGCATTGCACAACTAATAGTATATGTTATGGTTACAAGATGCAAGTATAATAATCTAAAGCTAAGAGCACGGCTACATCATTTCTCAAGCACAAGCCTGGGAACAGACAATAACTCGTCAAGTATGGATTTTGTAATAGAGCTGCCACTGAATTTCATATATCCAGGATCTACCCAAGTTTGTTGGGTGATATTCTCTTTTTGGATCATTTAGGTCCAAGATTAAAAAAGCAACCAACAGAACAAAAGTTCTTCAAAAGTTCTTCAGAAACACACCTGAGCAGAAGTAGGCCCGTGGACTGAATGTCCCAAGAGAAACTTTATACAAATAATAGGTTACTTAGGTAAATATAACTAGTTTTTCCCCAACGTGCACCATGGAGCCACACTATCCTACATGCAGATACCTGATCTCCTCTCTACCTTCCCCAGGTGAAGACATTACAATACAATGAGAATAAACTTGCCCTGAATGAACTGGGAAATACCCTGAGGTGGCACAATAGTCAGATGGACTGTACATTCAGAAAAAACAGCACTTGTGGGCTGGAAGCTGAGGAAAGAACCTCAAACAGCCAGCAGCTGTACTGAAATATTTAACACTGCACTTGATACCACATGTTACAGATGGAACAGGACACCTGACCAGACACCTGATATCTTAACAAACGGCACCGTTTCAGGTCAGTTTTCATCATCATAGCATTGGTTTAAACAAATAAGAAAAAAAAATAACATTAAAGGAATGGCTCTTTATTCAAGAAGCCTGTAAAAGTCCTGTCAACTCACCACTGACTGGTACTTTAACTTTCCGGGACAGCTGCTGCAACCCACTGCCCTTCCTTCGGCAGCTGGCGTGTATTTAAAAATATCCGTGGACTGTATTCCAACTTTTAACGTGCGTTTTTGTCAAATAAAAGCAGTTTGTGACCAAAACATGACGCATATCTATCAAACAACCTCTCTTTCCCTCAGTCAGTTCTTTCTAAGAAGCTCTAGCGCGAGCCTCAACAGCTTTTATACTGGAGGGCGGGGTTTCGGTGGAACGGGAGCCAATCAGAAGCGAGGACATACTTAGAACAACTTATAAAACAGTTAGAAAAATAAATGACTCCTGAATTATTTATAATATATTCAAAAAATATTAAATTGACATGCAAGCACACAGAAGGTCATTTAATCATTTACAGACACCATCAAGACAGCTGGTGGTTTATGCGTTGCCCCTACAATCAGAAGGGAGAGGGTCCGAATCCCAGGATACCAGCGGCACCACGGAGGTATCCTTGAGTAAGGTACCATCCCAACACTCTGATCACTTGGCTCTGTGTTCCTGAGCTCCTGCTGCTTCAGTGAATGGATTAAATGCAGTAAATAACTGCACACTGTGTGCTGTGGTGTGTTCACATATGACAAATTGACACTTTACACGTAAAGCAGCTCTAGCAGATCGCCTATGGTGGCAATGTACAGAAAACATGCATTTAAGTCATTTTATTAGACAATAATTATTATCAGGAGAGGTGGGTATAGTAAGTGAGCAGGCTTTCATCCACAATCAAGAAAAAAATGATAAAGCTTCACTGTCTGAGGTTATGATGAACTGCAAAGCCATGCAGATGCTGCATTAGAATTAAATTAAATGATAAAAGGAATTTTTAATCGACTAAATATTAATGAGTAAACTCTTTACTGACATAATTAAGCAAAAATAAAATGTTTATGATTCAAAACTGCTCAGAGAGGTGCAAACATGTACTGGATTATTGATGATAGCTGTCAGAGTTTGCCATGTGCAATAAGAAGAGCATACAGTGCAACATATACATGCGGCCATACACACACACACACACACACACCCACCCACACACACACACACACACACACACACACACACACAAACAAGTCGGAGTCCTCTGCAGCTCAGGTTTTATTGATACATACCAGCTGTCATTGGAGAGCTTCAGGTTCCAGAAACACGTCCCTCTGGGAAAGGACAAACTCATGGAGGGACAGTACAGGCGTAGGCCTCAACCTCAACAAACCGATACTAATCTACTGTCCAATTTTTTAAAAACATGTCTACTCTCTCAAAAGAAACTTTGTTTTAGTGTCAAAGAATATAAATAGTGCATGTGAAGGTAAAGGAAAGTCTTCATAATCTGGTCTTTGAGTTGTTTTTCAAGGTTTGGGCTAGACCCCTCCCTTGCAGTGAAGGATGCTTCAGGAGACCAAGAAATTTTGGACGCCATCCTTCCAACTTTGTGGACACAGTTTGGGAAAGAACCTTTTCTATTCCAGCGTCACTGTGTCCCAGTGCACATAAAGACATTGCTGGATGAGTTTGGTGTGGGAAAACCTGACTGGTCCACACAGAGCCCTGACCTCAACCCCATCCAGCACCTTCTTGTCCAACATCAGTGTCTGACCTCATAAATGCTCTACAGAATGAATGGACACAAATTCCCAGAGAAACTACAAAATCTTGTGGAAAGCCTTCCAAGAAGAATGGACTAACTCCATATTAAGGTCTATAGATTTGAATCCAAGGTCAAAGTCCCTGTAAATGTAATGGTCAGGCGTCCCAATACTTTTGTCTTTAGAGCATATCCGATCTATATACCTACTCTTCCAAAACATGATTTTTTAGTTTTAGTGTTAAATAATATGAATGGTAAATGTGAAATGAAGACAACTTCCATCAAATCTTCATAATTTGGTCTTTACAGTATGAATAAAAGCCATTCAGTGCTGTGCAATATTTCACTGCAGAGGGTCATTTGGACTTTACAGTGGTGGCAAATGGAACCAGGAGTCTCTCACAAATATAATAATATATATTCTATCCAGACCTTCCAGGGAACCTACACTCTAAATAAAACAAATTATGTGAGGATTATTTTTGTAAAGCAAACCTCCGCATGTTCCTCCTCCATGGATCTCAGAACAGTGTCTGGGGTGACCCAAGAGGGGAGGAACACTGAAAGTAAGACTCTTCTTTGTCCAGTTTATTTCTCCAAGATAGAACAGAGCTCGGTTTAACATCACTATTAGATTCTGACCATTTTCTCCCACTTCTTAAATCCAGTCCCTGTAAAAGAGTATTCCTCTAATCTCAGGCTGATCCCAGTATATAATCTGAAAATGAACTTTATTCACCTCAGATAATCAGATCCTCTGAAAAACCAGAAGATCCAAAAGAAAACATATTTGGCTTAATGAGCTTGAACAACATCTGAGCTTGAACAAGTGTTAGTGATCAAATTCAAGTCTAAAGTTAAACATTTTTGATCCATGAGGTTGTAAAAGAGAAGAAACCGAGAAGCCAATGAGAACAGCAGAAGAACTTCTTAAGTCTTAAGTTGATTTTTCATTGTTTTTTTTCTTAAGTTAATTCTGTCTTAATGGGGGGTTTGGAGAAACAAATCTGACTTCAATAATCTCCAAATAGAAAGTGATTTATTTCTTGACAAAGACAAGCCTGCTGTGAGCAGTAAAATCTTCGTCTGGGACGTACTTTTGGGACCTTTTAGAGGGATTCAAAGGGGGTTTACATTTCACATCCAATGACTCTGATGGACTTCGTTTACATCTTAACCTTTTAATGAGACCACAAAGTTTTTTAAAAAATGAGAAAATGCTCCTTCAGAGTCTGCTGTGTTAGGGCATAGAAAAGAACAGAGCCTGTCCTCTACTGCCACCTACAGAACAGAGAGGAGAACTGCCACTTGTACAAAGGAAGGCTTGAGTTTGAGCTATCAGGATTACTTTAACCAGTGATTAAATTTTTATTATTACCAATATATGTAATGTAAACCAACAAACACAATGACAAATAAGCAAAACAACTTACAAAAACAAACAAAAAACAAACAAATAGATAACGCAGCCAACCATTAAAGAAAAATATATGCAAGAAAACAAACAAATGAGTAAACAAATCAACAAACAAATAAAACAGAAATAAGCAAACAAACAAAAAATAGATCAAATATAGACTGACAGATACTGTAGACAGACAGACAGTCGGACGGTCGGACAGACAGACAGACAGACAGACAGACAGACAGAACAGCTAGAGTTCAGCAGCTTCTTCGTGTGTCTGCAGTGCTGGAATGGTGCTCTGTCTCTTTAAAGCTGTGGCCGTTCAGAGCTACTGCTGGGAGCCAAGTCTTTTTTTCCAGCCTTTTTTTCCCTCTTCAGTTTCCAAATAAACGAGTGCAGGCAGGGACTGTTGATCCAGGACAGGATGGAAAGGCAGGGGGGACGCCGGCTGTTCTTCGCCTGTCTCTTGCTCTGTCTTGGCCTGGTGGCCGTTCAGAGGACCACCCTTGCTGACCCTGTGGGCCTGGGGGTCGGGGTGGCCCGGGGCCAGATCTCCCTAAACGACATGCTGAAGGAAGTGGAGCAGCTGATGGAGGACACACAGCACAAACTGGAGGAGGCGGTTCATCAGGTAGGACCACTGGAGACCTTTAACACCCCTCTCACAGTTTTTACATTATCGTTTTTAATAGACTTCTTTTGTGTGCACACATTTCTGTCTTACGTTTAGTATTAGACTAGTCTAGACTGATCTTTTCATTTTAAGTTGTTGTAATGATCCTTCTAAAAAGTAACGATGGCAATCAATGGTGATTGGTGTGTCTTTATTATTTTAAAGTAATAGAAAGTAAGTAAAGTTTATTTACAAAACACTTTTCACAGACAGATGTCACAAACAACAAAATTCCATATAAGTTGCAGGATACAAAATAAAACAAAGACATATTAATAAAAGCTATCCAAGGGCTTGTCTAAAAGGTCTGGGGTCTTGTTTATACAAATTTTCCACTGATCCCAGATGTAGACCATCAACCAGGAAAAGTTTGGAGTCCAAAGTTTGACTAGAAGTCAATAGTCATTGAAATAGCGCAATTCATATTCAACCCAAATACATGTCCAGAGAGTCTCCTGACCTTCTCAGATCTTCATCAAGGTCTTGTGGACACAGTCCTTTAAGTAGGGGTGGACGATATGGCAAAAATATCATATCACAATTTTTTACAGTTAAATCACGATTTTGATTTTATCACAGTATTTATATTAATTTGTAACTATCGATTTTGACTATTTTGCAAGTTACTTAACAGTACAACCAAACTATTGTTGGTTGAGCGCTGTTTCTATAAGGCGGGCATTAAGCGGACTAGCAAATAGTGTGATTTGGCCGAGGGAAAAAAAATTAGGAAGAGCATAGAACCGCAATAGATAGATAGAATGTAGTCTATTTAGACGATACTACAATCTCTCGGCTTTGGCAGAACGTCAGCACATAGATCGTCTTCACAATCTCATATCGTCATATCGCCCATGAAAACCAAATCTGTGAGGTTTAGTTCATTTTTACAGTTCACATTAAGTCATACTGCGTCCTAAACCACACCCACCTGTCCGAATACATTCAGTTTCTTCAGTTAACACACTGCTGCTTTGTTCTCTCGATGTTCAGATGGAAAATGAGACTTCCAGGGATTTATACGGTTACAATCTGCCTTCCAGCTCCCAGAACCCGAACACTACAGGAGCGAAGGTGGGCACTCAGAGCATTCAGACTGGAATCTAAGAACAATTCCACCATTTGTGTCCATATTTCTGCTCAATAAAGGTTAATATACAAAGTGATTGGTATGAAATACTCGGGAGAAAGTTACTGCATCAGAACTGTTCATAGTGGTGGTGAATGGAACCAGATGTTTAGTGTAATGCCTCGAAAAGCTCCCTCATAGAAAGATGAAACTGATATGTATGCAGTGCCTGAATTCCAAGACACTGTATTACCAGAGTTATGAGAAAGTTTCACATCAAAACACTCTGACTTTAACTTTTTTTCCAACAATTTCAAAATCTAAAACAGTTAAATTACTGTAATGTTTTACTTTATAGAGTGTAATATGAATTCACTTTTGTGTGTCATTGTGTTTTGGACGTGGGGTTGGGGCTAAAATGGGGGTTGGGGGTTGCCTTAAAACCCATAGTGATGGTTCCCTGTACGCCGATTAACTCTGGTGTAATTTAGCCCAAGACTCAGTAGAAGTCTGTTAAGGCCTGTTCAGTCCATAATGAACATCTGTGAGTTATTAGAGTGGAGTGAGCTTTGGTTTCTTTGCTGATAGCCCCTCGTTTTGTCCTCTTAAGGAAACAGACGTTCAGACAGGGGACACTCCCTTCTCCAGAATTCTCTTTCAGGACGGCCGCTGGAACGAGGTGGACCATGTGAGTGCATGTTTACAATTCCAGTATGAGCAACACCTCTAACCTGAGGCCCGATCAGGACGGTTTTAGTCACAAAGCAGCATCTGTATTTTCTTAATTTATTTACATTTAAAACATTTAGCAGACACTCTTATCCAGAGTAACTTACATCAACTTACATAAAGCCCATTACTGACAAGACAGAAATCACTGAGAGGATGTGATTGTTATTAAGGGGGCTGACACAAGTGTTACTTAATTTAATTTATTTCATTGACTAACCCTAATAGTTATGCATGAACACAGTGGGAACGATGTAAAATTATTTCTCTGTATTTAACCCCGGGGGCTTATACAGGGGGCTGCCACCAAAGAGGGGCGCTGGGCAGCAGTGGGTGGGGACGGTACCCTGGTCAAGGGAACCTCAGTGGTGACACAAGAAGTTGGGATTTAAACCCACAACCTTCTGATTGCAGGGCCAATGCCCTAACCACTAGGCCAACCTTATGGAAGTGTGTGTGTGAATGTGTGCGTTTGTTTGTTTGTGTGTGTGTGTGTGTGTGTGTTTGTACTATGTGTGTGTAAGTGTGTGCATGTGCGTGTGTATTGTTTGTGGGTTTGTGCGTGTGTGTGTGTGGTGTTTGTGTGTGTGTGTGTGTGTGTGTGTGTGTGTGTGTGTGTGTACTATGCGTGTGCTGCCTGCCTATAAAAGCAAAACCGACTTTTAGTGTTTTGAAGTGTTTTAAGGGCTGGTATGAAAGACAGCTCCTGCAGGATAGTTTTTAAGCGTTACCACACTGAGCTCATAAAACCTCATTTATAAATTTATGCTTACTCTGTTGGAGCCTGACGGCTGGTCTTTACATTCAGCTGTTAGAACTGAATGAGACTTTTGTGTATGGTCAAATTAATATAGGTCTGAAACAAACCATGTATACAGCAATTATTCTGATGATTGATCGAGTAATCATAATCATAAATATGTACTTTTTTTTTTAACAACCATTATTTGTTTACATGGAGGTTAGTGTGTATAAGTTAAAGTGCATTGGTCAGATGCCCCTGGTGTGGGTTTCCTCTCTTGAAGCACACAAAGGTGACTTGAGTGGAGAATGTTCTTCATGCCGAACACGACGTTAACATGATGACTTTGCGTTCAATTTGCAATGTAATTAACGACTAAACATTAATCACTAAACTATAAATATGTTAATCACTAAAAATTAAACAGTTGAAAGAATTAAATAAATCTTTCTCAGCTTTCCAACAAATTGACCCCCTGCCTTGACTTTCTTTCCTTCCTTCATTTTCTTTTTTATACTTATTGCTCCACTATGCTAAGTCTTTATTATTATTACTGTTATTGTTACTATCATCACTGCCATCCCTTAGGATTTTCATTATTATAACTATAGCGATGACAGTGATGGTGACTGTTGATGATCATTATTAGCAGCAGTAGTATTAATCTTGTTATATATATTACTGTTACCACTTGTAATTATTTACCTTCATAAATATGATTATTAGTGATGCTTGGTTCTTTCTCCTCCTTTTCATCTCCCTCTTATCATTATCAGAGAACATTAAAACAGTAAAAAACATTAATAATTGAGCGATTAATTAATTTGGACTGGAATTTGGACAAAATGCAAACTGGATATTGTTAAAACGATATACACATAGAGTGCATACTTGGAGGCCCTAAATTTAACCAATGTATGGAGAGAGACTGTTAATGTAAGTGGCCGCAGCTCTGGGCTGCGCTGTGAATGATATACAGCTTCACACACAGAGCAGTGGGTTACATTTGCATGTCCATCATGTGGAAACATTACAACTGGCTGATGGAATGAATAGCAAATGTGCAGAGCCTGAAGTTGGAGAGGAAAACTGCATAATGTCCCTGTTTTCATCCCCAGAAATTTGTTCTCCTGTATAATTTACTGGTCTGTAAATATGACTGTAAAAACTTACCATTCAATGTCTTGTTAAAACAGTGATTAAATAATAATCAGGGCTGACCTCAGTGTTAGGGTGAGTGTACAGTTGGGACCGTCACTCAGCTGCTAGTTCTTCCTTACTGAACTGTGTGAGCTGTGAAGAGCTGTGGATCGCTGGTCTGAGCTCCTGAAGGGCAGATGGTGGACATCCGGCGGTTTTGCTCTGTGCTGTCAGCGCTCCAATGCTTTCCACACATGAGTCACACACTTCATGATTCAACATGTTTGCATCTCCCACCGTGGGCTGTGTCTTTGCTTGTAAAGTCTAAGGAGATTCTCCAGGCCTGGACCACATGTTTTACTCTGCAGAGCTTTACTGCTGTCCCTGCATGTTTAGACACTTTGATAGAAGCCCCTACATCAGCTTTGTACCAGTATTAGTACCAGTATCAGCTTTAAAAGTATTAGAAAAGAAAATGATTCGATCAGCTGGGTCGAGTGCCACCGAGCCCAGGAGCAGTGTGGTTCTGCTCCACAGCCGGCTGTGCCATTAGCACCGTTAGCGGCTGTGTTGTGGTGTGTCCCCTGGCAGCGGCACAGAGCGCATTGGGATTAGATAGACTGGAAGGAATGCATGGAAAACTCAGGCTCAGTGAGTGTGGTCTGGACTCGTGGCCCTGCCATGATGCCACTCTTCGTAAAGCTGCTGCTGCTGCAGTAAAATCTTTGGCATTTTGTCAAGTTACAGTTATTCATGAATGCTTCTCTCATTTTTTCCCCCACTCTTGCAGCATCAGATGGAATTTGTGGGTGGGTTTTTGGCCTGGGAGGGTCAGTTTAGATTAAGATGGACCATTGGGACAGGCCCGTGCTTTGGAAAAACAACAAAAATCAACAAAAAACCCAACATCATATACTGTTATGGTCTGAGATGGCAAATACAACTATGTCATCTTGTCATGTAGTGTAAAACAGACAATTTGCTTGCCATATTAAGACTGTAATCTGGGTATCTGATGATTCCCTGTATTCCAGATACTTTTTGTTGTCCTTTTAATTGTTGTTGAATTATACTCTGGTAATCTACCCTTTTAGTAATTCAGCTCAAATTGATTGACTGTGAAAACTAGTCCTGTGCAGATTCGGGAGACTGTTTGGTGTTTTCAAATTGCTCCAGATTTAATGGCTGAGTCCTTCTTTTTAATCCTGCACCTTTAAAACAAACTGAACTGAGAGTCGCTGTTAGAGGAGTTTCGTAGTTGCTGCTTTGCTGGTCTGATTGATGGAATGAGGATGTGTAGGAAACGCTTGCCAGGCTGCACTTTTTCAAATGACTCATTGTGGAAAAGCCTCCCACACCAGTCTAGACTCTGTAACTCCAGAGGCTGCTTTGATCACGACTACATGGTTGTTCTGGACCTCCTTGTAACGGCTCAAAAAGGGAATTATCTGAAGGAAAAACACACTGTATTCCAGGACTCTCAGATCAGGCAGCCCTGAAGTGAGTCCAGCAGATCTGATAAACACTTCCTACAGCTTTGAAAGCAAAAACGGAACTCTAAATTACTGTGTGGATATAATGTTTAGATTAGAGTCCTCATTCAGCTGTGAAAACAGTGAGTCAGTTTCTGCACCTGGGTCAACGTAGTGAGAATCAGGTGTGCTGACTTGGGGAAATAATGCAGAGATAAAGAGTTTTGTTACATTTGTGATAGAACACATGTGGTTCTGATATCCAGATGTATTCATGTTAAATGAAAACTGATGTGTTGGGAGTGTTGGGCTCAGGCTCCATCCTGTGTTTTTACACCACACACTATTCAAGGGGTGTAATTTTGTTTTCTTAAATGGGCCCTCCCATTGGAGGATGTTATTGGTTAGATAATGTAATGTGTGTAGACGGGGGCAGGATAATCATGGAAAGGGATGGATCATGGTAGATCATGGAAGGCGGTGTAGGGTAACCATAGTAATGGGGTCAGGGTAACCATAGTAATAGAGTCAGGGTAACCATGGTAACGGGGGCAGGATAACCATGGTAATGGGTCAGGGTAACCATGGTAATGGGGGCAGGGTAACCATGGTAATGGGAGTGAAGGATGTAATTGCAGGATCCAAATAGTATAATGCTAAAGTAACAAAAACATATTAAAAAAAGGTCCGGGGTACAAGAAAACATGAGAAAACGACTAGAAAAGCAATGGAAGGTCCAAAGGATAACATGAACAGAAGAACCGCAGAAAAAACTGGTTTAACAAAAACACAACTAGAAATGACAACAACAGAGGGGGGGTTGCATCATCACTGTGCCTTTGTTTGTGCATCTGATCCAGACTAATATGAAACAGACGCATAAACAAAGGTACAAGGAGAATGTAAACAACAAAATATAAGAAAACAGGATGAAGATAAAAACAGCCAAATAACCCCCTGAAAAGATGTAGGGTTACAGCAGGGAAAACTGAGAATGAGTAATGATGTCATGGGTGTGGATAGGGAAGGGGAGAGGACGCAAGGCTGTGCGAAGGCAAACGGGGTTTAATGTCCAAACTGAAAAGGCACTTAAACAGAAAAGGAAAAAAAAACAGACTCAGGCACAAACAAAATATGGTACAAACAGGGAAAACAAAGAACGTTCAAGTAAACAGAAAACGGGACCCGTGCTCTGGCAAAACGAAACAAAGGACAGGGCTGGCTTGACAGCAGGCACGGGGCATTCAGACACCTCAGGGCGGAGAGGTCCAAAACTTAAACGGCCGGAGCACGAGTCTGTAAACACAGGGGAAAAAGCACACAATATTAAACAAAGAACCAGTAATAAGAAACACAGATCAAGACACCACAAAGAGAGCAAATACAGGCATACAGACTCGTGGTCAGACTGGGCTATATACGTGCAGGGAAAGGGGAGACAGGTGACACGGGAATCGAAAAGAACGAGACACAGGTGCGACGGATAAAGACGGGAGTGATGCAAACCGAACTCTGGGACCCAAAAGGGAGAAAGGGACCAAGGGAGGAAGGGAGCAACGGTGGGGAATTGGGATAAGGGCAGACAGGGCACGGAGAATAGGGGAGGATAGAAAGGAAACGTAAGAAACGGAAAACTAATATTCAGGGGATAAAGAACGGTGTCTTTGAGGAGAGGGCGAGGCGACCGTGACAAATGAGGTGTGTAGGGTAACCACTTTTCCTTCTCAGAGAGTAAAACGTCTACAGTAAACTGTAAACAGTAAACTGTAGACACTACAAATAATTCAACCTTAACAAGACAGAAAATCATGAAAAGAATTAACAGATCTTGTGTTTTATTTTAAAGGCAATTTACTCAACAATTTTCTCAAGGTATTGGGGATCATTTTGCTTGATTTTAGTACATGTTTTCTTGTTTGGTTGATGTTTTGTTCTATAAGGTGGGGTGGGTTTTTTTAATGTAAGTGGGCTGTTCACATTAGAAGGTCCCTTGAGTTTGGTTTGGATGGAGAAATAAAACTTTGGAATTTCCTGACCTGGCAATGTAGGCTAGTACACACACACACACGCACGCACGCACGCACGCACGCACGCACGCACGCACGCACGCACGCACGCACGCACGCACGCACGCACACACACACCCCCCCAAACAGCTCACATTCTATGTCTTCTGCAGATCTCTATAGTCTATTCTGTAGTGTGTATTTCATTATGAAGTGATCACTAGTGATGCGGTGCCAGAACAAAAGCTGCAGTGTTAGTGTGTATACAGTGTGTGTATTGTGTCTCTGCAGGAGTGTCTAGTTGATGAAGACTGTAGTCTGGACAGCTATTGTCTCTACAACATTAACAGCTCCAAGTGTATTCCCTGCAAGTCTACTAACATGGTGAGTCACTTTCCAAATTACAAACACAGCGTCTGTTTCTCCTGGACTTTACAAGCCACCCCGCCCACGCGTGTGTGCAGGAGTGTGTGAAGGATGAGGAGTGCTGCGGAGAGCAGCTGTGTGTGTGGGGTCTCTGCCTGCAGAACAAGACCAGAGGCCAGTCGGGCACAATCTGCCAGGCCCAGAGCGACTGCAGCCCACACCACTGCTGCGCCTTTCACAAAGGTAACAAACAAACATACTAATACACATACGCACACATATACATACTAATACACACATACACACACATATACGTACTAATACACACACACACACATACATATACTGATACACACACATACACGCTCACAAACACTCATGTTAATGTGTTCTTGAGGACCAGTTCTCCAGGCTGAACCTGACCATCTAATCTAGATGTTGGTTAAGACACACAGTGACCTACGTATGAATCATTCAAGCAGAACAATCTAATCTAATCTACTCAATCTGACAGAGATCAGAGAGATGGATAGATAGGTGCATGAATGGCTGGATGGATGTATAGCCAGACAAACAGACAGATGGATAGATGAATGGATGGATAAATTCAAATAAAAAACTCAAGCAAACTCCAGCTGCTCCAAAGATTTCTGTGATTCTGTTCTTCAAGGAGATAATCAGATTTTAACTAAAAATTCTAAAATGTAAAGGTCGGGGCTGTCATGAGCAACCAAACCAAAAATCACTTCAGCTGGTCCAAGGGTAATTACCCTTTCCCTCTTTAAAATGATTAAACTGTTGTCTGGGGATGAAAACAGGGACATTATGCAGTTTTCCTCTCCAACTTCAGGCTCTGCACATTTGCTATTCATTCCATCAGCCAGTTGTAGTGTTTCCACATTATGGACATGCAAATGTAACCCACTGCTCTGTGTGTGAAGCTGTATATCATTCACAGCGCGGCCCAGAGCTGCGGCCACAAAACCACACACATATCTGTGAATCCCTGGAGCTCCCAGGTCGTCCTCACTCCAGCACACTCTTCTGCTTTCCCTTGTCTTTTCTTTCATTCCTGCTCCACCCAATCATTTCTCTCAGCCCCACACACACACATCCTCTTCTGTGGTCTCTTGGCTTTTCTTTCCCTCCAGCCTTCTTCTGCATGTAACTGTATCACAGTAACGGGGCTGATTAACAGTGTGCCCATATAACTGCATACACCCCTTCACATGAGGACAAAGAAATACCATATAGTATTTCAGTTATTTATTATTCGTTCTTTATAGTGAGATATCCAGATATTGGTTATCTGTTTTATTACTAATATCTTAATATGGATCAGTCCACAAGTGGGCTCTGTTGGTTCCTTGGGTGCATCCCTTCCATTTAAAGCATACTGTAGCTAAAAAAATATCATCATATTGTAGTACTGAATACTAACATTGTACTGTGGAGTCTCTAGATTTACCCTCTTTTACGTTTTTCATGGAGTCACACTAACACACTTATTAATATACAACACCACATCAATCTCAGGACTACTGTACAGTTCATCTGGGGACAGGAATATGAGTTTTAAAACTGGATAAGCACAAGTATTATTATTATTATTATTAGCAATAGTAATAATAAGTCATATACATTATATTTTAAAAAAAAGAAAGAAAGAAAGAAAGTATGGTACTTTCTGGAACTTAAAATATCTCCCACAGTTTCTATTCACTGGGTTGAAGTAAAAAGTTACAAGAGGAAAAAAAGAAAGGAAAACAGAAAAGAAGGAGATAAAGAAAGAAAGAAACAAACAAACAAAGGGAAAGTAAGTACTAGACCGCTAAGAGCTGTAAGGACAGGATTTCCCTCCTGTCCTTTTACTATAAGAAAGGTAAGATTTGTTTGTTTTGTTTCTTTGTTTTGTGTATTGCTGTGTTTAGTTTTAAGTGTGATCGTTTTACAGCAATAAAATATATTAACAAAGAACGGTAAGAAATGTCCCTGTACTGATTCCTCTCCTGAGTTAATCTGTATCAGAGTATCAGTGTCTGTGTCTAATACCTACAGTCCAGTCCTAAAACTGATTTGCAGCTCCTACTACCCTCACTGTAAATATTAGCCCTGCTCTATCTCCTCTCTCTCCCCCTTTTTCCTATTTCTCACTCTCTCTCTGTCTCTCTCTTCTCACTCTCTCGCTCTATCTCTCTCCTCAGCCCTGTTATTCCCTGTGTGTCGCCCGAGGCCTCAGCAGGGTCAGGGTTGTCATGAGCAACCAAACCAACTGCTGGAGCTGCTGTTCTGGGACGAGGAGGCTCCACACCAACACTGCCCCTGTGCTGCTGGCCTGCAGTGTCAAGCAGTCGGGTAGGTCTACACACACACACACACACACACACACATACATCACAACACATACATCTACATACCAGGGCATTAACGACAGATTTTTTCAAGTCAACTAGTTGAAGTCGAAGTCAAGTTGATTAGTCGTTTGATGATGTCATCACACTCGCAACGGAGGAACACAGACGTCCAACACCGAGCATCTTTTATTGTGTAATATTAACAGTCAATATGACAGTTAATCAAAGCAAAACAAAGGCAGATACCTTGAATTTTCTGGTAACAGCGACTGGCGGTGATCAGTATACTGGTGGCGCTGAATGCTGAGTGGTTGGAACTCCTTTATCTAGGCTGCTTGTACCTTGTAAAATTCTAAGAACATTTTAAAGAAAAGAGGGGTGGTTCAACTACTGCATTTTTGTGTTTTATTTCACAGCCAAGAATCCCTGTGTGTGAACCAGAAGAGCTCATCTGAGAAGAGACCATGAAGAAATGCCGGGCGGTGGCTGTCAGCCTTACATTTAATGGAATTGGTTTTTTTTAAAGGTCCATTTTTTCTTGTTTGTTCTCTGAAAGTTTTAAGTAAACATTTACATTTAATTATCTCATATCTGGGTTTACTGAATACTGAAAAACTATGAACTCCTAGGATATGTTGTTTTAAAAGCTTTTATTATTTTTCCCCTCATATAGTCATTCACACAATAATTCAATGTATATTATGAAGAGACTGAAACAGGGGAGAAGTGATGATTCAGTGATCAACAAATCTGCTAAGAAGTTCTGCTCATCCACTAATTAGTACTTTATTTCAGGACTCATCCACCTGATCCCACCTTTCCTTCTTTATTTTGCCCCTCCATTAACCAACACAGTCTCACTGATTCAACTACTTTTCCAAAGTTTAAACTTCTGTTAACTTCTGTTGCATTTAAACTAGGGCTGGGAAAGTTCACGCATTAGTATCGTTTCCTTAACACAGACAATTATTTTATCCCTAGTTAACGCAGGTTTTTAAAAACCTTTTTATTTTGAAAGTCCGGTGCTTTCACCGAAGTAATGCGAGCCTTGAGTTATTTAATATCGTAGCGAATGTGAAAAAGAACAAATACGTCTTTTTATTTCTCTGGTCAGTCAGCTCTAAAACAGACTTGCATACTACGGTCCCACTGGCATGCCCAGGTACTACTCCACAACTCAAACACTGCTCTTTACTCGCCATTCACCCGGCAGCTAATGTTCTGGAGGGTGAACGGTGAGAAGTATCCCTACTGCTACTAATACAAGCGACCCACCTCTAACAGTGAGGGTAGTTACACTTTACACTTACAATTACAATTCAAATAGATTCAAATGGATTGTCTGTGCATGATAGTGGATTTAAACCCAGACCAACACTCAATTTGTTTCTAAATGACCAGCTAGAGGTGTCTAGCAATGCATTAAGCAAAACCTCTCCTCTTTGAAATGGTCTCAGGTCCAGGCCTACGATTGTGATCTCTCTGCCTCCCTCTGGTGGTCTAATTTGTGTGTAGTCACAGACCTGCCTCTGATCGCTGTTCTGGTTATGATTCGTTTTAAATTAAGACACCTGTGGTGTTTGTAGACAAAAAACCCAAATGATCATCTTATCAGTAAACTGTCCGTGTCATGTTTTGATTCCAACAGAGCAGAAGCTCTCCTGATTCTAACCTGATGCCTCCTTCTTCTATGTCTTCCTAGCAGCTGTCTGTATTCAAGTCTGCCATTTTTAAGGTTGTTCAGTGATGTGCTTGAAGCAGTTCAAATATCAGCAGTGAAGCTGTTCTGGTGGCTGATGGTGGTCTAACATAAAATTGTTTTTTTTTATTATAAATAAAAAAGCTAATGAATGACAGATCACCATCACTGCACGATATGGACAAATGTATGTGGATACCCCTCCCAGTGTTGGAATGTGATGTTCAACAAACTCATCTTGGTCTGATGTTTGAGTGTTCACATACTTTTGTCCATGTAGTTTACCTGCAACCCAAGACCAGTTTATAAAATTCCCCACCAAATCAGAAATAAACAAAAAGCAGAGTCATGAGCTCCAAAATGAATTTTTTTTATTAAGCAGCACTTAAAGAACTATTATTATAGATTCTAACATATTCAAGTAAGAACATCGACAAATCATTACAGTCGTATACACCTTTATATATTTTTATTTTAAATAAGGAGGTCACAAAAGGCTATTTAAGAGATGCCATCAAGAAACCATTTTTGAACCCCAAGTGAAGGGTTCCTCATAAACTGCTCTGTAAACGTTGTAAAGGTTCTTCATACTCACCCGTCTCATTTACTAAAATGGCTTTTTAGAGAACCTGCATGTTTTTTCTACAGCACTAATGAAAAGAATCCTTTCTGGCTCCTTTATTTTTAAGTGTGAGAAATGCTGCTATGAATGACTCTTCCTAAATAAAACTAGAAACATCACACCCTGATATGATATCTTGCCAATCAAGATACTGGCAACTTGTAGCTTGACTGCTTATTACATTTGACTGCTTAAATACATTTAGTTCTGTCCAGATTTGAATTTCTCTCTCACAGCAGTCTGCTCATCGGCTAATCGCTTGAAACTCACACAATTTGCTCAGATAAACACACAATCAGGCAGGATTTTTTATGGTAAGAACTTGTATCTCTTATCTCAAGGTTCAAAGATACTTGATCATCATCAGCAACTGTACATACAAACATTGTGAGACGAGACAAAGTTTCTCCATGGACCACTGAGCAAAATACAGCAACATTCAACAGAGTGCAGGTTACAACAGACAGTAGACAACAGAAAAATAAACAGACAGCAAGTGTGGACATTATGTAAACCTTCTGGAGTGATGAGTATTAGTGGGGTATGATTACATTCCAAGAGCACCCGCATACAGTGAAAAAACGCATGTTTGGAAATAAAATAGACAAAAGAGCTGGGACTTCGCAGCAAGGTGAACGGGTTTCGGGAATATCCCCTGAACTACTCGGGCTAAAAATACAAATGGGGGCTCGTTGGTAAGGTCTCCTGGAGATCAATCGAACTGTGGAGTTTGATGTGTCCAAGTGCTTGCACCACGGAGAAAGTGTCGCCTGAAGACCCACCTTTTCAAGGAGCACTATGTCTCTTTCCTACTGCTTATTTCTTATTAAAAAAAAAACAAAACATTGACTTACGTTGTTCTTCTCTAGGGCTTATGTATTGTTGGGTTAGGCCAGTGCTTCTCAAATAGTGGGGCGCGCCCCCCTGGGGGGGCTCGAAGCGATACAAGGGGGGGCGCGTGTGAGCCCGGGAAACATGCTTTTTTTGCCGAAGGTTTTTGTTT